>SZWC01014729.1:12894-48836 GCA_023375785.1 Penium margaritaceum
GCTCGCTGAGCGAGCGAGTGAGCGAGTGAGAGAGAGACCGCCGAAGGGGGGGGGGGGTCCGCCCCTCTCCACCGTCGGCCCCTCCGTCGGTTGGCCGACGGGGCCGACGGGGCCGACGGGCCCCTCCGAGGGGCCCCTCGGAGGGGCACGAAAGGGTCCTCCGAGGGCCCCCTCTAAAGGAGGGGAAGGGGGGGGGGCGAAAGGGGCCGAAGGGCTCCCCCCCCTCGGAGAGGCCCCCTGATGGGGGACGAGGGGGCCCCTCTGAGGGGGCGGGGGCCCTCCTCTGCAAGGCCCTCCAGCAGCAGTAGCTGTAGCGGCAGGTGCAGCTGCTGCGATTGCTGCTGTTGCTTCCGCCGCTGCTGCTGTTGCTACTCTACGCAGTAGCTGCTGCTGCTTGATGCTGCCGCCGTTGCTGCTTCTGTTTTTTTTTCTTTCTTTCGCTCTGCACGCTGCTGCTGCCGCTGCTGCTGTTGTGGCTGTTGCTACTGCTACTGCTGCTGCTGTGGCTGTTGCTGCTGCTGCTGCTGCTAAAGCTACTACTGCTGTTGCTTTTGCTATTGCTACGTCGCTGCTAGCTGCTACACCCTACTGCTTCTGCTCGCTACTGCTGCTCGCTGCTGCTGCTTGCTGCTGCCACGGCTGCAAGCTACTGTTGCATCGCTACTACTCGTGCACGCTGCCAACGCGTGCTGCTGCTGCTGCTACAACTGCTTCTCACCGCCCCTGTGGCGTTCACGTGCAGTCGCTTCGCGCTCCCTCACGCTGCTACCGGCGTGGCGCCATGTGGCGCGTTCTCTTAGCGTTCCGCCCACTGCTGCTGCTTCTGCTGCTCACATGCCCCCCTTGCTCTGATACCAAATTGGAAAATAATTTTAGGGCATGCAGGCCCATGCAAGCACGAACATGAGCTCTGTGTGTGAGTGCGATGCAAGACGACAAGAATTTGGCTAAGTCTGGAACGCTGAATATAAAGAACGAGGAGAGTTTGCAAATGAGCCCCTAGCGGGCTTATATAGGGGCGCCGGTAGCTAACCGCACCGGGCCCCGTCACCCCTGCTGAACCCAAATGAGTCAACAGGGAGAACACACTGCATACACCACGAGATCCGATGAGATGGAGGTACAAGGTTACATCCACTCTCTCCCCCATCTATGTGGGATTGTACACCTTTTGGGCATCTTGCCCTCTAGGTGTGAGAGGTGTGGAGGTCGTGGGCACTATGCCAAGGAGGTCATTGAAGCGCTCCTCCATGACACATACGTATCGTGCCCAATGCAACAGAAGTGTCCAACGTCTACGGTCTCGCACGATCTCCATGCCAAGAAACACCACGGCAAGACCAAGATCTTTCTACCTCAAGGCAGTCTGGAGGACAGCCTTGGTCTCCTTCATGGCCTCCATGGAGGGAGATGCAATCAGAAGGTTGTCCACGTAGACAAGAATAAAGGTGAATTGCTCTGGCGACCGTTGGATAAAGAAAGAGGGGCCTGCCTTGCTTTGTACATATCCTGCACGAGTCAGGGTGCCTGTCCTCTCTTGGTTCCAACACCATGGAGATTGCTTGATTTCGTACGAGGACTTGCGCAAACACCAGATATTGTCACCGTCCTCAAAGCCTGGTGGCTTGGCCACGTAAATCTCCTCATTCAGAGAGCCCTGGAGGAACACATTGTTGACATGCATTTGGTGTAGTTCCCAGTCATGCTGAGCAACCACAACAAATAGAGCACGAGCTAAGGTCATGCGGTCGACAGGGGTAAAAGTTTCAGTGTAATCGATGCCCTCGATCTGGGAATACCCCTTGACAACCAAGCGAGCCTTGTGGCGTTGCAGTGAGCCATCCGGCTTCACTTCCTTGCGAAAGACTCACTTAACTTGAATAGCCTTCCTCCCAGGTGGAAGGTCGACTAGCTCGTAAACTCCATGCTCTCGGATGGCACGAAGCTCATCCTCGCACGCAGTACGCCAGGCGTCTACATCCTCTTATGAGAGAGCTTCCCTCAGTGTACCCTGGTCAGGCGCCATCAAAGGAGAGCTCTGAGTGGTGAGTGTACACGCCTTAGAGCTGGGCTTGACGATCACAAGGTCAGCTGCTACATCACAACCGATGCAAAACTCAGGAGTGACCAGATCGTGTCCTACAGGGCACGCTAGATATACCTCTGTGTGATCTGTGCGGAGACTTAGGCCTAGGGACTTTGTGCTAGGATCACCACTCGCAACGCTGCGAGTGGAGCGCCTAGGTGTGGGTCCTGACACTCGATGGAATCTAGAGACCAATGGTCAAAGACGACCACCGGGCTCACGCGAGTAATCTGGGCTGGAGGGGCTTACCTCAAGCTCAGAGACAGGCACGACCACATCTGGTGAGGACTCACGCAAAGGAGTAGGCGATACACTGTGAGGAGATGCTGGTGAAATGACGGGAGACGCAGGCCTGGTTGTAGTTACAGGAGTAGATGTACGATCACACACAGAGGCAGGAGTACTAGTGGACATGGGTACAAAATCATGGGTGCCTCTGGGGTGTAAGGGAATAAGGGTAGAGACAAGTTGGGTTGGAGAGGTCTGTGGGAGGAAAACTATGGTCATTGGGTCATCAAGAGCCGGAGACCGAGAAGTGGAGGGGGCTCGAACGGACACATCAGCCGGACAAGAGGTGCTCGTAGGCCCAGACTCCCCCGTCGGTCGAGAATTCTGACACGTAGGAACGTGTGTGACGGACATCGACATGATAGAGGTCAGGTCACGATAGGTTCTAACCTACCGTGACCTGACCTCTATCATGTCGAGGGACTCAACAATGCGACGACGGGCGAAGTCCCAAAAATGCCAGGCCCTCGACTGTAGGGAGATTCCCACGAGCGACATCGCGTGGAGGCCTTGAACCCCTGTTGGTCCTTGGTGTACCACACAGAATCCGCGAATCCCCAGATACGAGCGAGATGCCGATCGACAAGGTGGCCAAACCAAAGCTCGTACAATGTAACGTAGTCCGGAAGGGGACCATGCGGCAGGCGGTTCCAGACCCATGTCATGTAGGCGAATCATTCAAATGCAAAGCATTCCAGGAGGCCGCACTCAGACTGCATAGCACAAACTGCATCTTCCGTGGTACGGTTCTAGCATTGAGAGACCTCGTTCCACTAAGGAGTAGCAGGAGTGGAGACCTAGTGAGAAACCCCATGCTCGGCAAAGAAACTGTCCGTGTTGCCAAGAAACTCGACGCCGCGATCCAAGCGGAATGTATGCGTGTGGCGGAACTGACGTTGAGCCATCATTAGCCAGAGGAAAACTACGAGAGCGGCATTGCTCTTATGGCGCAGGCTGTAGACCCATCGCATTCGGGTGAAGTCAACAGTCAGGGTCATGACGTATCGGCCCCGATCGGTCAAAAAATCGATTGCGAGAGAACCGAGAAGGTCCAAATGGACTAACTCGAGAGGGCAAAGAGCCCGAGAATGGGAGTCAGAGTAGGTGCAATGATGTATCTTAACCTGAGCGCAGAACATACAGCCGGTCTTGGGCGGCTTCTCGAAATAGGCCGTGTCAAGACCGAGTGCGGGCTGTGTCCGAATGAGCTTCAACATAGTAACGGAGCCCACATGAGATTGGTGACGATGCATCAATTGCTGGTGCTGAGTAGAGAGAACACTAGTGACAAACACACGAGCAGGAGGGGAAGGCGAGCAAGGAGAAGAAATCCAAGGGACACGATACAGATCATCCACAACGGAGGCATGAAGAACAAAGGTATAAGTATCAAGAGCGGTCACAGTCGTAGAGTCTGCGGTTTGCTCCACAGAGAGTCCCATTAGTGTGCAGGCACGCACAGAAAGCAAGCTAAACTCAAGGATGGGCATAAAAAGCACCTAAAAAAGATACAGGGGGCCAGGCGAACCATCAAAGCACATAACCCCAACACCCTGGACCGGTAATGACTGACCAGAGCATGTGCGAATGCAAGGAACAGACGTAATAGGACAAAGGACAACGAAGTCATTACAACGACAGGTCATGTGGTGAGTGGCACCAGAATCGATGATCCAGGTGCCAGCAAGATCACGACCGGAGGACGTCACTGTACAATGGGCAATGGAACACTCGGCCTCAGATGGGTGCTAAGGAACAAGTGAGGAGGAACGACGAAGGGTACAAACGTGATACTCATGAATCCAATTGGTACTATCAGGCCCATCATTATCACATGCCAGCTGTGCCCCCCCACACAAGTCATCACAAGCTACAAGAATAGATAAACGAATAGTCCGTGAACCACCCACGTGTGATAACACACTTGAACCTCCCTAAAAAATGAAGCCCCAAAAGGTGACGGGGCTCGGCGATGGTGCGGTCACGTGGATCCGGGTTAGCACTGCTCGCCGGTGGAGAAGCAAAAACTGCTGCGGTCATGGTCGCTGCGCAACGAGAGTCCGTGTTGCTCAACGCAGACCGCTGTGCTTGTGCAGTCTGGAAACCGTGAGTGATCCGCGCCCAGTCGAGCGGCTTCTGGCACTTAGTGTAGTGATGAGCCCCTCCATAGTTGTAGCCATGAACAGTACGTCCACTGCTACCGCTCGGTGACATCTGCTGCTGGCCCGAACAGCGCCTCTTTTCCCCCTTCTTCCCCCGCGTCGGTGCTGCCACATCCTACGTCTGAGTCAAGGTAATCGGGGTGGAAGGGCAAGAGGAGGACGCACAAAAGGATGGAGGAGAGGACTGTAAGAGGGGCGTCGGTGGCGACGCGATGACTGCTACAACAAGGGAACTCTCCTGATGGGCCACGGCTTCCTCACGGGCGAAAGTCACTTGGAGGAAAAGCTGATGCGCCCAACGAAGAAGCTAAAGGGAGGTAGAGAAGGTCCCGAGCACGACGTTGCTGTTCCCCAAGAAGATGTCCACGTGATCAAGACGAACTTCGAGCATGAGCGTGCGAAGCATAAAACATTGTGTACCTCCCGAGGTCCCAAGGCACGTGAAGATCTGCATTGCCCGCTGCCAGTAATCGGCTGCGGGCTCGACAGGTCCCTGAGGAAGGGAGTGAAATGCGCAAATGTGAGCCGCGCGGGTGGCGTGCATCTCTGTAACAAGCACAGGAAATGTCAGGTCCCAGCCTCGACGTGGATGAGCATGCGCACTGGTGCCGACCTCTTCAAGGAACAGGTAAAAGTCCACGACGATCTCACATGACATGGCGTGAAGGAGTCCCCGCATTGCCCTGGCTGCTGTCAGCACCTGAGCGTGATCCGTAACCTGGTACGGACTGTGATAGTAGGGCCATGCCCCCTCTGAAGTGGCCCAGACCTGGAAAATAATCTCCTAGTAGTCAAAGCCGTCCTCGCTCACATATTGTGGAGGCGGTGTCTTGAAGTCATTGGGTTGCCACTTCGTAGGGGGAGCAACCATAGGCTGAGGAGGACGAGGGATGGCAAAGAAACCGGGACGAGGAAAGTCACTGGGGTAGGGATCGGGCGAGGATCGGATTTCTGGGAAAAGGGAGCCAAATGTGTGTGGGTTGAGAACTCGTCTGAAGCTGGTGAAGACGCTCCTGAAGCACGCGAATCACGCTCTCATGAGTGCCATCTTCCATACTTGCCATGTCAGGGTCCTCATCCCGAGGATCAAGAGGTGGCGGGTCGTGTCCTACTACTGTCATCGGTGTAGATATTGACTGCTGTGGAGAGGGTATGACACTATCAACTGCCTGAGAGGTCTACCGTGGGGCCATGGACTGACCACGAAGAAGCTCAGTGAGCGTATGGATGGCGTCAGTCTGCTGCTGTTGTAAATGACGCATCTCATCCTCCTAGCGTTGCAGGTCCTCAGTAGCCTGCGAGCGTGGGCTCATAACCCCTGAGGAGGAGGAAGAGGGATCTAGTGGCCCTTTCCCCTTGTCACCGGCCGGAGCCATGTCGGCGCTCAGTGTGGGCCGGGATGTCAAACTGGTCGGATTGCAGATTTGCTAGAGTTTCTCGAGGAGCTGGAACGTTGGCAATGTTTGACCTTTCAACCCAAAAATATGACTAAGGCAAGTGCTGACATCAGCTGGGATTTGCTGATGTCAGCACGGACCTGATGATGTCAGCAAGGAAAATGCTGACATTGGCAGAAGTTTTTTTTTCGACAACCCTCGCGACTGTTACTTCGCTACGCAGGAGACGGCTACTCCGCTGCAGCTACACGGAAGCTGCACGAAAGCTCCGTAGTAGCTTCCACTTGGCTGTTGCTGTTGCTGCGCCGGCGCCTGCAACAGCAGCTGCCCCGCTGCTTGCACAGCTGTGGCAGCAGCTACGCGCTGTTGCCATGCTACAGGGCTTCTGTGCCCTGCTACTCCTGCGCACTGTTGCTGCGCCGCGTTGTTGTTATGCCACTGATCTACTGCGTTGCTGCTGTTGCAGGTGCTATTGGTTCTTGCTACTAGTGCTGCTGTTAAATGTTGCTGCTGCTGTGCACTCTTGCTTGCTGCTACTGCTGGCTGCTCACTTCTCGTAGCTTGCTGCTCAACGCTCGCTGCTAGCTACTTGATGCTATTGCTACTGCCCGCTGCCGCCTATTGCCGCTACCGCCTGCTGCTACTACTGCTAGCGTGGATGCTAGGAATCGCTGGCGACTGTCGCGCGCTATAGTTGCCGCCTGTTGTTGTTGCTGCTATTGGCTGCTGCTGCTGCGCTCTCACATGCTGAAGGCGGGTAACTTCGGCGGTAGTCATGTGACGTCGACAGGTCCTAGTGAATCTGTAGCGTTGACGCTCACTACTACTGCTCTGCTGCGTCTCTGCTGCATAGCTCGGCAAGAATTGTCTCACTACTCTGATACCATGAGAAGATGCATGGAAGCTTCCTAGCAACACAGCAGCTGACTAGGCGTCTATGCCTAGTCAGACGGTGTTGACAGTCACAGGTCGTACACATAGCGGCAAGAGTCCGGCTAAGAGACAAAAGTCAAAGTGTCAGAATGCTTCAATAGCAAATGTAGGGAGGAATGGCAAATGATAGGTTCACGACATAAACACCTGCGGGTTGAGGAGTTAGCGCCAAAATTGCAGTGGAAACTAAACAGAACTGATTCGCAAGAGAGAATGAACAACAATGGGAGATCCCTCCAAGTTCTAGCCCCCCTGCTCTGTGGAGCTTGTTACTCAGCTTTCTAGCCAAAAACAAAAGACCTATTTTATGGCCGGCAGAGTTTTCTCGATGAGCCCTGGCAGACGGCTGATAGCCCGAAACCCGGGCGTCGTCCGTTTTGCCTGAAAACTGGATCATACCATAGTGCCAACGCTGCAAACACAGTCGTATAGTGAGAATCATCTAGAAAAGTAACAGAGAGGAGTAATGGGCGCCTAGACCCGGGAAGCGTCTACACTAGTCCCTGGTAACAACAGTGCTAGATCAACATTAAACTTGGATCCTAAGCAGAACATAACACCGTAGACATAATGGTGCAGTCATATCTAGCAGTGGATGCATGTAGAAAACATCTGAAGTGGCAGTGACCGTGGGAAGCACGATTGCCGAGGAGGCCTTTAGATGGAGCTGAGCACATCGACCGTCGGAGGTAGGAGGCTCCAACAAATTGCGTGTAGGTCTCAGTGTGCATCCGCGCCAATGGACGACACTCCACCAGAATCGTGTCTCTCCGTCATTCATCTACATGCCTATGTACACAAGCCGGGAGGACACACCAAAGCACAATGAGAGACTCCCAAAAAACCAACACTCCCCCATGACTCATAGGCGCAGTGCACATGGGCAGACAGCGAGACATCCAACAGACACACTCCCCCGAGACAAGCGGAGACACAAGTAGGGGCAAAGAGTAAAGCTCACGGACGTACATCAACTGCACTCACAACCTTCTTCAACGAGTCACGCTTCAGTGCCTTGATCAAGAAGTCAGCCAGCTGTCGTGCTGTCTCAACCCACACGATGCTAACGCTACTGTCATGCAATAACAAATGTACATAGTGATACTCAACATTGATGTGCTTTGGGCGTGTGTGATGCCCGCCGTCATTGTCGGAGATGGCCATGGCACTCTCATTGTCATTATGCAACGTGATGCACGTGACGAACTGACGCAACTCGGACAACAGACAACACAAGCACACGCTCTCACATGCGCCTAAGCCAAGGGCCACGTACTCAGCCTCAGTAGTGCTGCGTGCAATGCACCCCTGCTTGCTACTACGCAAGGACACAAACTTGCCACCAATCAGAAAGTTCCAGCCGATGCGGCTCTTACCCTCTGGATTGCCGGCCCAGTCATTGTCGTTGTAGTCCACCACGACAATAGACGGCTATTGGCGGAACATGAGACCTCGCCGTGGAGTCGAGACGACATCGCATAGTACTCAGATTGCAGCCTTGAAGTGGAGATGACGAGGCTCCTAGGAAAACTGAGCCAGGATGTTCACGGCAAACGCGATATTTGGACACGACATAAGTAACCCGATGATTCGAAGATAGGTGGTCACATCAACTAGCTCCCCCACAACGGCTGGGTCAGGGTTCTTTAGCTTCACTTGGCCATCAATGACATGGGTGAGGATGCGCTCGGCACAAAGGGCAAGTCCTCGGCCAACCGAGTGGACAAAGTCTGTATGTAGGCAGCCTGGTGGACGTGCAGGATACCCTGGGAGCCATCATGCTTGAGCTCCATGCCTAGGAAGACTCAGGCAGACCCGAGGTCCTTCATCTTATAGGCGGTGTACACCAGGTCCTTGATGCGCTGAATGACAGCTATGCCCAACTATGCGATGAGGAGGTCGATGACTTGGACCAAGACAATGGCAAAGGTCTGGCCTCACAGACTGATGAACAGTGCGGGGCCAAGAGTGCTGCAAAGGAGGCCGCTACAAATAAGCGTGCGGTGAATATCCTGAGGCCAGCACCGAGGCTTCTGCTTCAAGCCATAGAGGACCTTCTGAACACGCCAGACCTTTCCAGAGTCGTCGTAAGAACCTGGAGGCTGCATCATGTAGAGCTCCCCACCCTCCAGCAAGCCATGGAGGAAAGCGTTGCTCACATCCATTTGATGCAACTTCCACCCATGTTGGACAACCAGGATGGAGAGCGCCCAGCTAGTAAAGAACCTTCCAACTGGGGCAAACATTTGGTCGTAATTGAACCCAGGGACCTGAGCAAACACCTTGGTCATGAGGCGGGCCTTGTACTTGTCCAAGGACCCCTCCGGCTTCCATTTACGCCAGAAAACTCATTTGGCACCGATGGCCTTCTGGTCTGGAGGGAGATCGACAAGGTCGTACACATGGTGCTACGGAATGGCAACAAGCCCGTCGCCGTACGCAACATCCTAGTGCGCAACCTCGGGGGAAGCACGAGCCTTGCTCAAGGTGGCTGGGTCCTTCGGGCGTGTCGTGGAGTGGACTGTGAGGGCGTGTGCATCTCGAGCCTCAAGTGGGATACGTGTGAGTGTGGCCGTGACGCCATGCTGTTCTTCCTGATGGAGCATGGCGTGGCCCAGTGCGGAGCCCGGGTGGAGGTCTGCAATGATGGCTGAAGTGGTTAGGCCAAGGGCATTGGTGCCAAAGTCCCGACTCATGATCGTAGGGGTGGACGAGACACGTGGGACGATGGGGGGGCGAGGCGCCAAAGGGCGTGGTGCAACGGTGTACGCGCTCATTGATGACCTGGGTCTGAGGCTACCGCCAGGGCCACGCGTGTACCAAGGCAGGGAAGGAGACGACACAGAGGGAGCAGCCGAGAACGATTCCGAGAGGCTAGTAGAGGTAGACGGGGCTGCTGGCTTGGATAGGCCAGTGGATGCGGGGGGAGCTGCCAGTGCAAAGGGACCAGCGGAAACGGACGTGGCTACTGGCTAGGAGGGCCCGGCGGACATGAATGAGGCTACTGGTCCGGAGGGGCCAGTGGACATGGAGGGGACTGCACGCCCGGAGGGGCCAGCAAGCACCAGCGGGGATATTAGCCCGGAGGAACTTGCGGACACGGACGGGGCTGCTGGCCCGGAGGGGTCAGCGGACACGGACAAGGCAGCTAGCCTGGAGGGGCCAGCAGACATGGAGGGGGCTGCCGGTCTGGAGGGGCCGACGGACAGCAGCGAGGCTGCTGGCCCAAGGGGCCAGTGCACAGGACAGGGGAGGCTAGCCTGGAGGGACTTGCGGGCACAGTCGATGTGCCGCCCGGAAGCGGTAGGACGAAGGACGGACTCACCACTCCCCCACGCAACAGGAGGGACATTGACGAGCCTGATCGAACGAGGTCGCAGGGAAAGAACTCCTCAAAGAAGAGAGCATCATGTGACTTGATGATGCAGTGCCAAGCTTTGGACTCATGGGAGATACTGAAAAAGGTGTAGGGACGCCCTTGGGGGGTGAGTTTTCTGCCCTGTTGGGGGGGGGAGCAGCCACACAATGGCCACACAGCCCTAGACGTGAGCAGGGCGGAGGTTAGCCCATTGACCGCACCAGTGCCTGTATGCCATGGACTGGCAGGGAAGTGCTTTGTGGGGAATCCGGTTCCACACCCATGTCATGTAGTCCATGGCTTCAAAGTAGAAGCCGTCAAAGAGGTCAGACTTGACCGGCATGGTGCGGACGACGACGGCTATTATGCGGTTCCACCGCTCGAAAATACCGTTCTGGGCTGGCGTGTAAGGCGCCGATGTCTAATGTCGCAGGAGGCAAGGAAGGTCGTGGTCTCTCCCATGTATTCGCCACCGCGATTAGAGTGGAAGCGGCGCAGAGAGCAACCACACTCGTGCTCCACATAGACAAGCCAGTCCCGAATTGTGGGAGTGACATCGCCTTTCTTCTGAAGGTAGAAGACCCTGCGGTAGCGAGAGTAGTTGTTAGTGAGGATGTGGACATAGTGCCCATGCTTCTGGTCGGACTCTCTAGGAAGAGGACCCATAACGTCGGAGTGGACCAAGTCTAGAGGGGCGGGCATATAGGAGGAAGAAAGAGGGTAAGTAGATTAGTGCATCTTGCCTTGGGCGCAATCAATGCACTTAGTGGGGCATGGCCAGGGGATGGAGGCCGGGTCAAGGCCCTTGGCCGGCTGGGTGCCGAGCATGCTATCAATGATAGCTGAGTAGACGTGACAGAGGCAGCGGTGCAGGAGGTGTGTATGCTACGGTGAGAGCGTGCTGGTGACAAACACATGGCCTGTGGCGGCTGAGGGGAAGGCGATGGAGAGAAGGGTGGACAAATGAACAAAGTGTCAATGCGCCGGATAGCAACGGTCTAGAAAATGGGTCCCGACGTGGGAGGCCGCCAACCGCTCTTAGTATTGCAACCAAGATAGCATATAACCCTCCAACGAGGGATCCACACTGTAGGTTCGTTTGGTTTGCAACCTCACGAAGTCCGCATATTGGTCTTTAGTGTCTACCTTTGGTTGGACACTCTGTGAGGAGTCTCAAAGGCAAGAACTGTAAATGGATGCATGCAAGGTACATGCTTTTACACTTGCAGAGCTTTGCTAAAGCTTCTGCTTGTAGTGGCTCCACTGGAGCCAACCTCAACCAACAGTCCTACTTGGCGCGTCCTTAGACCACCAAGTGTCATCCTCAAGGCAGGCTCTAGTAAGCTTCCTAGAAGCTTCCTGTCCCAGTTTGGGCCACAAAGAAAATTGTGGCCGTCGCGGGGTTTGAACTCACGACCTCTCGTTTGAGACTCCGGTGCCTATTCAACCAAGCCGAAAAAGTATGGTTCCTATGATGAGCCACAGGGGACATACCCATTATGGGCAGTGCATTCCTGGCCCATCTCAGAACAGACCAAGGGGACGTACTCCATAGAGCAGTGCATGCCTTGTCTGTATGTGTGGCTAGCCAGCTAGGCAGTGGACAAGGTGTATGCTATTTCAACTAATCTCTCTCTTGTACCTCTGTCCATTTGTCGCTTACTGGGCTCCACCAATTCCTTGGGGCTCACCCTTCCTCTGCCGCACTCCTCATGCCAAATCCATGAATGCTTGCATAGTGCACATCGATCTCTAGCGGCTTGGTCATGCAGTCAGCAAGCATGCTCTTCGTTCCGCAGTGCTGCAAATTCACCACGTTCTTCATGACCAGGTCATGTGAGTAGTGGTAACGTATGTCGATGTGCTTCGTTCGCCGGGAGATGATCTCGTCTTCAGCCATCGAGATGGCGCTCATGTTGTCCACGTGTATGACCGTGGCATCCTTCTGTGGCACTGTCATTTCGCCAAGCAGGCTGCGCAGCCATTGAGTCTCCTTGTACACCTCAGATAGAGCAACGTACTCTGCCTCAGCCGTGGATACGGAAACACAATCCTGCTTCCTCCTGGCCCATGAGATGGCAGCGCCATTCAAGATGCACACGTATCCAGAGGTGGATTTCCTGTCGTTGAGATTTCCTCCCCAGTCAGCGTCGGTGTAGCAGTTCAGGCTAAGGGGGTCCGTTCCTTCTTGGCCTCCAAGGACAAGGCCTATGTGACGTGTCTTCTACAGGTAGCGCAAGATGCGCTTGATTGCCTGCCAATGTTGTGGCCTAGGGTTGGCCACGAATCTGCTCACTTGTCCCACAGCATAGCAGATGTCCGGACGAGTCCCTACCATGGCGTACATGATGCTACCCACGGTGGGCTGGTAGGGGATTTCTTGCATCTCCCTTTGTTCTGCTTCGTTGCTTGGCAACATGGAGGCCTTCCGCTTTGTATCGGTTGTCATTGGGGTGCTGATAGGTTTGCAGTCTTACATGTGGTAGCGCTTTAGTACCTCACCAATGTATTTGGCTTGGTTGAGTTCGATGGTGCCTGCTATTCCGTTGCGGTGGATGGCAATCCCAAGGTAGTACTCGAGAGGACCCATGTCCTTCATCTTGAACCTTTTCTTGAGGTCAGACTTCAGCTCATCGAGCAGCTCGACCGAAGATGAGCAGATGATCAGATCATCTAGGTACAGTGCAACCAGCATCAGCCCTCTCCCATCATCGCGCACGTACATGCTCGGGTCATTGTGGCAATGCGCGAAGGAGTGGCCGGTCATGAAACCGTCCATCTCTTTGTACCACATCCTTGGGACCTGTTTTAGCCCATAGAGCGCTTTCACCAACTTGCACACCTTGCCCTTGGGAGCTTTGACTCCTTTGGGCACCTCCATCAAGACTTCCTTGTCGAGCTTCCCATAAAGAAGAGCTGTCTTGACATCCATCTAGTGTATCTCCAGGTTCTTTGCGGCTGTAATTCCAAGGAGAGAGCGGATGGAGGCAAAGGTCACGACGGGCGTGAATGTCCCATTGTACTCGGAGCCCGAGCGTTGAGAGAATACCTTAGCCACTACCCTTGCCTTGAACTTGTCGATGCGGCTGTCTTGCTTCTTCTTCACTCGGCGGACCCACTTGAATCCCACCACGTGGGCCTTGTTGGGTCTATCCACCAGCACCCACGTGCTGTTCTCAGCAATGGACGCGAGCTCGCTGTCCACTGCCTCCTTCCAATTGGCCGCATCTGGGCCATTCATCACCTCCGCCACTATGGATGGCTCTCCCTGAGCCATGCACAACCAGCTAAGGCCGGTCCAATCATCCTCATACCGCAAGTGTGCTTTCTTTGGTCACAAACTGTGTTTGAGTGCTGGTGTGACTTCTTGCTTTGGTGCTGGTGCTTCCACAGGTGGTGGTTTGTTGTCGTCATCGTCGTCAGAAGAGTCGTCAGACTCCAAGTCAGACTCAGAAGCCCCAGACGCCTCGGTATCCGCGTCCATGTCAGATGCTGCGTCATCCTCCGCAGCTACTCTCCCATTCCCACCACCTGCAGGCAAAGCGAGCCAGTTTTTGGGTGCCTGGTCGCCAGACTCAAGCAACACTATCCACTCTCCTACTTTGGGAGTGAGGTCCGGGTCCAGCAGCTCTCCCTTTTCAAGGGTGCGTTCGTCAAACACAACGGCACGGCTCCTCATGAGCTTGCCTACTGCCTTGTCCCAAAGCCGATAGGATTTGTGTGATGTGTCGTACCCAACCATAATGCATTTCCTGGAACGTGCGTCTAGCTTGCCTCCACCTTCTCCCGACTAGATCTTCACCCATGCAGTTGACCCAAACACCTTCCGATGGGATGCGTTGGGTTTCTTTCCTGACCATGCTTCCTATGGGGTCTTCAGCTGCTTGTCCTGCTCCTTTCCACGCTTGCGCAAGGTGGTTGCTAGTGTGAGGTTCAAGAGGTAGCAAGCCGTTGTTGTTGCTTCAGCCCAAAAACGAGGTGGGAGCTTGGAGTCGAAGAGCATGCTTTGCACCATGCCGAGTAGGGTCTGGTTCATCCTCTCGACAATGCCGTTGCTTTGGGGGTTGTAAGGGGTGGTTTTCTCGTGGCGGATGCCATGATGCTTGAGCCAAGGCTTGCATGTCTCGTAATCCACCCTGTTGTCACTTCGGAGCATCTTCACCTTCTTGGACGTTTGCCGCTCCACCATAGCGACGAGCTGGAGGAGCTTCTCCTTGACCTCTCCTTTTGTTTTGAGGAAGTAGATCCACAACTTGCGGTTGTGGTAGTCAATGAAGGCCAGGAAGTACTTGCTTCCTCTGTTAGACGGTGTGCGGAAGGGTCCACACACGTCACTGTATATCAGTTCCAAGACGTGCTCCACTCGTTGACCTCCTCTCCCAAACGGCTTCTTCTTTGCCTTCGCTTGGAGGCATGGTTCACACAATGCACACCCTCCGCCATGCTTCATGGTGCACCCTTCCATTCCGCGGACTACCTCTTGCTCCTACATCTTTTGCAATGTGCTGTTGGCGACATGGCCAAATCGCCGGTGCCACAGCTCAGCTTCAGTGTCCTTGGTTGATGTGGCGGCCGCAGCAGTCGCCGGTGGTGCATCCTTTGGCTCCGGTGCCACTGTCTTGGTGGCACATGTGAGTCCCTCATCCGACGCCTTGGTGACTTTGGTTTGAAGCACGTAGAGGCCGTCGACTCTTGGAATATGAAGCATGAGATCGTTTTTGGTGTACAAAATCTGGATGTCCTCGTTTTTTAGGGCCACCGCTTCCTTCTTGGTGAACACCACTGTCATGTTGTTGTCAGTGATTTGTGACACGGACAGCAAGTTGGCCGTGAAGGAGGGCATGTACACCACCTTTTGAAGGTTGACCGCCTTCTCCGCACCATTCACGTTAAACGTAATCACCTTGTCCCCTTCGCCCATGGCTTGGACGACGCCGTCGTTCGCACACTTGATGCGCATGACAGATTCGGCCATGGTGACAAATCCACCCTTCTCTTTTGATGAGTTGTGGTCGGTGCCCGAGTCAAGGGCGAATGCCCTGGGCCTAAGGATCGCTGCGCCCTTCATGGGCAGCCCCCTAGCCATCATGTTGGTGTGCTCCTTCTTCTCATTTCCTCCTTTTCTCCCGCCTTCTTTCTTGGGACTACGGCTGTCCCTAGCCCAGTGCCCAGCCTTTCCACAGTTATGACAATTGTTGGGCTTCTTGGAACTCTTCTCGCCACCGTTGCCTTTCCCTCCACCGCCACCGCTTCCGCTGTAGCCTTGACTGGAGCGAGAGCTTGCACCTTGTCCACTGAAGTGAGAGGCATAGGTTGAGATGTTTGCCTCACTGCCACCACGTCGCATGGACTCGTTGCGCACGTGTTCGGCGACAGCCTCATACATCAGATCTGCCTCCTTCCAACTGCCAAATACGGTGATCAAGGACCCCCAGTTTTCGGCAGTGCCATTAGAAGGATCATGGCACGCATGTCGGAGTCGAGATTCCATTCCATTTGCTGGACCTCTTGCAGCACATTGTCGAACGACTGCAAAAAAGTGGGTATCGATTCTCCTTCGCTCACCCTCATCGACATCAACCGTTGGAAGATGAAGAGTCGGTTTGCTATGGTGTTTGATTGATGCACACGTGCAAGTTTTGCGTAGGCCTCGGCAGCCAACGCGCATCTTGCGATGTGGGAGTGTTGAGTCTCGTTGATGGACGTCACAAGAATGGCGAGAGCCATCTTGTTCTTCATCGTCCATGCTGCAAGGTTAGCGGCATGCGTCGACACCGTTGTCTCGGTCCCTTTTAGGATGTCGAGGTAGCCACGCACATTCATGACAATCTCAAACTATCATTTCCATAAGGGAAACCATGCCCCCGTGAATTTGGACATACGTGCCTCAAGGCGGGCTTGAGTCGGATCCGCCATTTCCTGCGGTTGCTCGTCTTCTCTGCTTCGCTGCTACTCTGTTTCATTGAGGCCGATGAGGCTGATTAGGCTGCTGACTGTGACCGTTGTCAAAGGTACAGTTGGTTCCGTTGCATACCCCTCTTGCCGATGATTGCCTAAGGAGATGGTGCCGTCGTGAGAGAACGGACTCTGGGTCATACAGCCTTCTAAATGAGGTAGAGCTTAATCCCGTTGGGGCTTGAGGGTCTTGTCCAAACATGGATAAAGCTGTTCCTCATCCCCTATTCCTCCACGTGCGCGTACCCTACCTAAAGAAGCCGATGGAGCCGATGGAGCAGATGGAGCCGTCCGATGGTCGTGTCCCTGTTGTACCTGTGCGCCCTGCAAGACCACGCGCTAGTCGGTCTTGGAAGCGTGCCTTAGAACCAGAAGTGTGGGCCCATAACCCTTTGTCAATGCGCCGGATAGCAACGGTCTAGAAAACGGGTCCCGACATGGGAGGCCTCCAACCGCTCTTGGTATTGCAACCAAGATAACATATCACCCTCGAACGAGGGATCCACACTTTAGGTTCGTTTGGTTTGCAACCTCACGAAGTCCGCATGTTGGTCTTTAGTGTCTAGCTTTGCTTGGACAGTCTGTGAGGAGTCTCAAAGGCAAGAACTGTAAATGGATGCATGCAAGGTACAGGCTTTTATACTTGTAGAGCTTTGCTAAAGCTTCTGCTTGTAGTGGCTCCACTGGAGCCAACCTCAACCTACAGTCCTACTTGGCGCGTCCTTAGACCGCCAAGTGTCATCGTCAAGGCAGGCTCTAGTAAGCTTCCTAGAAGCTTCCTGTCCCAGTTTGGGCCACAAAGTAAATTGCGGCCGTCGCGGGGTTTGAACTCGCGACCTCTCGTTTGAGACTCCGGTGTCTATTCAACCAAGCCAAAAAGGTATGGTTCCTATGATGAGCCACAGGGGACATACCCATTATGGGTAGTGTATTCCTGGCCCATCTGAGAAAAGACCAAGGGGACGTACTCCATAGAGCAGTGCATGCCTTGTCTGTATGTGTGGCTAGCCAGCTAGGCAGTTGACAAGGTGCATACCATTTCAACACAAAGTGCCATAGGTTGCCACGGGCGGTGGCATGAAGAACAAAAAGATTGGACGGAGGTAATGACACAATGCCAATCCCATATGAGTGCAGAACTTCCATACTCATGCCATCAAGGGCAGTGACGTTTATTAGGCTTAGATCAAGACTTGGGACGAAGAGGACGTCAATCACAAAGACATCCCTAGTGGGACAGCGGAAACGAACGACACCGACGCTATGAACATGTATCACCTATCCAAAGCCCGTCCGGACACCGAACACATTGCCAAAGGGACGAAGCACACTGGAGGCCTTTCGAGAGGCCATCATGTGATGCATGGCCCCGGAGTCTATGATCCAGGTCACGGCAAGGTCCTGGATCGGAGTCGCCAAATCGCTAGCAGTCACAAGGCATCAAGCAAGAGACGCAGATGCGATGGACGGGGGCACAAAATGAGACTGCCAATGATCAAGCAAGGCGACGTTGTCGTAGAGAGGGACAAGAGAGGAGGGCACAAGAGATGGCAAAATGGACGAAGAAGCAGGATACAACCGCAGCTCACTCTCACTCATGTAGGACAGGGCAGGCAAGTAGGAGTTGACGCAACTCACACTTCCCTACGGAGAGGACAAGGGAGGCCGCGCTGGAGGACGATGAACTGCTCCAACTCACGCTCATGTGCGGAGGGCCCGGGAGCGTAGACAGAATGCGGTGTGATAGCGCCAGAGCCCGGAAGGGAGGAGGGTTGCATTGGTGATGGACAGGGAGGTGCCGACGGCTGCGGATGGTGATGCTGCAAAGCTGGCGACGGCGGCACCGGTGCGACTGTCGAGGGACTGGAGCTGCTCGACGTGGTGGAGGTATCGGTGCCGGTGACAGCTACACTAATAGAGGCGAGCCGACGCTCAGCCTGGCGACACATGGTAGCGATGACGTGTGCCTCGTATGTCAGTAGCGGGCAAAGTACACTACCCCTGTGCTGCCTGGCCACAATTGTGGAAAACCGGGTCACTAACATTGGACCCGGTCGGCTGCTGGTGCTAGCCCTTGCCCTTCTTGCCCTGTCGCTTGTTTTTCCCTAGCAATTAGGAGCTGGTGGATGTAGGTACTGCATGGGAGGCGACTGTTAAGAAGTGCCCCTGCCATGGATGCCGTTTGCCATTTTCCTGGTTCGACCACTAGAGAGTGGCTGGATGTCCAATCTGATTGCAGATTGGACATCCAGCCACTAGATTGGACTCCCTATGTTTTTCCATGTGGTTTCAAGCTTTCAGTTGCTCGATTGCAGATTTCGAGCTTTCAGTTGCTCCGAAGATCGGATGGTCGACGGGTGGAATCTGGGTATCCGACCGGGGTGACGGGATACTCCACTACCGGTGGTCCGTGTTCAGCTCCAACTGGCTCCATAGACCCCAAGGCCCTAGAAGAAGAAACCATGGAGGTCCCCTGGACCAGGGCAGGCCGCCCTTTGACTTGTTAATCAAAGAAAGGCACTTCGAGGCGTCGTTGGCTCATGTCGGAGACGATGTGCGTCGGCGGTAGCCATAGGCGGCTCCACCAAAGGTTGCTTGGATGGGCGTAGCAGGGGCTATACTGCTCCGTTTTGGGCGTGGTTGGATGCGTTAGAAATCTCAGATCACAGGCTATAAGAATCTGATATAATCTCACCAAAACAACTAACCATCAAGTATTCTCAACCTTTCTCAGTTTCCGCAATCTGCATTCTGCCAGAATTTATGCTCCCTTGGTGTTGAGGCGGCCCAAAGCTCACACCTTCCTCGGAAATCTCTTTGCAGTAAGGAGCCGTGAACACTAAGGTGGTTCAGGGTACGCTAGGACAACATTCCTGACAAAGGGTTATGGGCCCACAGCCTTGGTCTGCCTGCCAAGATGTTCACGGCTTCCGCAACGCACGGGAGTGTCGCTCCAGGAGACATCGCCGTCGCACTTTGAGACTGTACATTGCAGAAGCTCAACATGGCGCAGAAGACAGAGTCCTCGCCCATCCAAAAAGTACATGGACAGCCCAGGTTTTGAGCTGTGGTGGTCGCATTTTGAGATCCACCTCGCGCACAAGGGACTGCTGGAGCTCATGAAGGGCACAGAGGTTCAAGATGCGAGTGCAACGGACGAGGAGAAGACGGTCTTCGCAAGGAAGAACACAGAGGTGCTGATGCTCCTATTGTCGGCGCTGTAGGAATCTCAGTGGGGCTACATCCAGGGCTGTGACCTGGAAGCTGATGCATGAAGAAGCTCTGCTCCATTCACCAATCAACATCCCTAGCCAAAAAGATCTTCGCGATGAAGCAACTCTTGACAGTGATGATCAAGGAGGGTGAGGACGTCATTTTCTCCATGCAACAGATCAAGTCTCTTGCCTTGCTATGCAACGATGTGGGGTGGAAGATTGACACAAAGATGTAGGCAATGGCAGTCCTCATGGCTCTACCTGACAGTTGGGGTCCTCTCATCATCGTGCTGGGAGGTTGGGAGGAGAATGAACTCACGTATGGCGTAGTCGCCGAGTACATCCGCAACGAGGTGCACAGTCGGAGTGGTGGCGAGACCTCGTCGTCCTCAACGGCCCTGGTCACCAGAACGCAGGGTGGCAGCAGGAGCGGCAAGCAAGGCGGCGGTAAGGGCGGCAACAAGAAGGGCGCCAAGAGGGGTGCATGCCATAACTGTGGCAAGGAGGGCCATTGGGCCAAGGAGTTTCCAGAGGAGGCGCATCTCGGAGGGAAAGGCGTCAAAGGCAAGAAAGCGCTCCTCAACGGCACGAAAAACCACAACCTGAAGGGTGCCAACCGGAGGTGCCTTGACTCAGGTGCGGAGGAGCATACCCAAGTCGAGAAGGTGGGGTTCATCAACTACACCAAGTCTGCAAAGTCCATGGTGACGGCCAACGACAAGGTCAAACCTGCGGCCATCCAAGGTGATGTGGACGTGGAGGTGGTGGTTGGTGGTAAAAAGGTGCAGTGTGTTGTCCAAAACGTGCAACATGTCCCCGGCCTGGCTGACATTTCGAGTGTAAGCTGCTTGACAGACAAGGGCTATGAAGTGCTTTTCCGCAGGATAGGTGCAGTCGTGCGGATGGACGGCGACGGCGAGGTCGCGCTCGAGGCAAAGCGCGAGGGAGGACTCTATATGGTTGAGACCAAGGTCATCCCCTTGGCAGCAGACGCAGCAGACCGGCCAGCTCGCATCGTCAACCTCGCAAAAGGCGGGGGAGCAGACATGCAGCTTTGGCATCGGCGACTGGGGCACTCGTCGCTTGCAGTCGTGTAGGAGATGGTGAAGCGCAAGATGGTTCATGGCCTCAACATCACCGGTGCAGCAGACGAAGTAGCCAATTCCGCAGAGTTCAAGTGCGAGCCTTGTATCGTGGGCAAGGCAGAGCGCACGCCATTCAAAGTCGGACAACGGTGGGCCAAGAACCTCCTTGAGGTCGTGCACAGTGATGTGTGCAAACCAATCAAGACGCCATCCATTGGGGACGGGCGGTACTTCGTCACCTTCATCGACGATTGCAGCAGAAAACTCTACATCTACTTCATGAAGCGGAAGAGTGATCTACTGGACCGGCTGAAGAAGTACGTTGCAGCGGTGGAGAGGCAGACTAGCAGCAAGGTCAGAGCGCTACGCGGCAACAATGGCGGTGAGTATGTAGGCTGCGGAGGGTGGCTGAAGGAGCAGGGGATTGAGTGGCAGCCGACCACTCCGTACACGCCTCAATCTAATGGCGTGGCAAAGCGTATGAACCAGGTGCTGCTCACAATGGCGCGGACGATGCTCGTGGACGCTAAACTGCCACGAAGTTTGTGGGCCGAGGCCGTGAGCACGGCGTGCTACATCACCAACCTCACCCCAACGGCAGTGCTGAAGGGGAAGGGCGGCTGGAAGACGCCACAGGAGGCTTGGAGCGGGCGCAAACCAAGCGTGGCGTACCTGACGGCGTTCGGGTGCAAGACGCACGCGTTGGTGCAGGCCACGCAAAGAAAAGACTCCAAACTGGACCCGCGTGCAAAGGCGCACACATTTGTTGGGTATGAGAGTGCGCTCAAGGCATACCGCCTCTTTGATCCACGGA
Organism: Penium margaritaceum; assembly: GCA_023375785.1. Classification (NCBI taxonomy): domain Eukaryota; kingdom Viridiplantae; phylum Streptophyta; class Zygnematophyceae; order Desmidiales; family Peniaceae; genus Penium; species Penium margaritaceum. The sequence continues at coordinate 34,188 of SZWC01014729.1, forward strand.
CGCAGGACGTCATTGCCAGCCGCGACGTCACGTTTGATGAGCAACAAAGCTACTGGAGTAGCAACAACATTGACGCAGCGCATTCTCCAAAGCAGGAGGGGTGGTTCCAACTCCTTGAGCATGAGGAGGAGCCGGCGGCTACAGAGGTCGATGCCTCACAGGACGACGGTGCTTGAGCGCAACAGGGCAATGCAGCAGGTGCAGGTGGCGCTAGAGCGCAGGATGCAGCAGCCGGCGCGGGGGAGCCCGCGGCCGAGGACAACGTTGCAGCAGGGCAGCAGCAGGACCACCAGCCAGCGTCGCCAAGGTCGCCGCGTCGTAGCCTGAGGCAGCGGAATGCGGCGAAGCGGTATGGCGCGAGCACGGGCCGCTAGGTCGGCATGGCGCGGTGCATGATGGCAGCCGCAACGGAGCCGATAACCGTGCAAGAGGTGCTTGCACGGCCTGACGGGCAGCATTGGGACGAAGCAATAAAATCTGAATTCACATCCCTTGCTGAGAACGGCACTTGGGAGCTGGTGGATCGGCCTAAGGGGGTGAAGGTGATCAGCTCCAAGTGGGTGTTCCAGGTGAGGCTCACCAAGGACAGCAAGGTGGAGAAGTACAAGGTGTGGCTAGTGGGGAAGGGGTACGCGCAGCGAAAAGGCAAACACTATGACGAGACGTTCGCACTCGTGGCCAAGTTCACAAGCATCCGAATGATCCTCGCGGTGGCAGCCACAAAGGACATGGAGATCCACCAAATGGATGTCAAGACGGTATTCCTGAACGGCATCATCAACAAGGAAATCTACCTTGAGGCGCCGGAGGGCAAGGTGTGCAAGCTGTGGAAGGCCTTGTACCGGCTAAAACAGGCGCCCAGGTGCTGGTACCAGCAGATGGACGGCTACATGGCGGAGCTCAGCTTCAAGCGCTGTGAGTCAGACCACAGCGTGTACATGCAGCACTGCAAGGGAATCCATCAGATTGTCGTACTCTACGTGGACGACCTGATCCTGTGTTCATCAGATCTGGTGGCTTTGCAGCAGCTCAAGGAGTAGCTGAGTAGCAGATTTAAGATGACGGACATGGAGGAGCTAGAGTACTACCTCGGGGTGAGCATCACGCGGAACCGGAGGGCGCGCATGCTTGAGCTGGGGCAGGCCAAGTACGTGGCCGAGGTCCTGAAGCGGTATGACATGGAGGAGTGCAAGCCAGTGGGCAGTCCGGTCTCCACAAGCTGTGAGCTGAGTGCGGCGGTGGCGCCGCAAACTAAAGAGATGAAGGAGGACATAGCTGAGGTACCCTACCAATTTGTGGTGGGTAGCCTGATGTATGCCATAGTGGCGACTCGGCCAGACCTGACTTACCCGGTGGGTCAGGTGAGCAGGTACGTGGCCAACCCTGGGCCACTTTACTAGACAGCGAAGTGAATCCTCCAGTAGTTGCAGGCAACGTGGCACGCGCACCTGAAGTACGATGGAAAGGGGAGGTTAGATCCCTTGCGGCTCGTCTGCTACACTGACGCGAACTACGCCGGCGGTGTGGACAAGAAGAAGTCCACTTCTGGCTATGTGTTCTTCCTCGCAGGTGTAGCGGTCTCGTGGGGCAGCAGGAAGCAGGATTTTGTCACCACCTCCATAGTGGAGGCGGAGTACATCGCTCTGGCCGAGGCGGTTAAGGAAGCGGTGTGGCTCCGCAGATTGCTGGGGGAGCTGGGCGCGCCGCAACAGGAGCCTACGGTGGTCTAGGAGGACAGCACTGGCTCCATCTCACTGACCAACAACCCGACGCAGCACAGGAGGATGAAGCACATCGATGTGCGCTGTGACTACTCGCGCGTCATGGTGGAGAAGGGACAGGTTGTGCTGCAACATTGCAGCACAAAGCACATGCTCGCAGATTGCTTGACGAAGGTGCAGCCCTAGGATCGACATGTCATCATTCTAGCAGGGCTTGGGTTGACAAGCTGTGAAGGGCTTGAAGGTGCAGGAGCGGACGAGCGAGAGTGAGCATGAGGCATCCGGCATGGAAGGTGCACGGGGGAGATTGTTAAGAAGTGCCCCTGCCATGGATGCTGTTTGCCGTTTTCCTGGTTTGACAACTAGAGAGTGGCTGGATGTCCAATCTGATTACAGTTTGGACTCCTTTGGATTGTTCAATGCGGTTTCAAGCTTTCAGTTGCTCGATTTGGTTGAGAATTCAGAAAGTTTGCCCCATCCGAAGATCAGGTGGTCGACGGGTGGAATCTGGGTATCCGTCCGGGGTGACGGGATACTCCACCGCCGGTGGTCCGTGTTCAGCTCCAACTGGCTCCATAGACCCCAAGGCCCTACAGGAAGCAACCAAGGAGGTCCCCTGGACCAGGGCAAGCCGCCCTTTGACTTGTCAATAAAAGAAAGGCGCTTCGAGCCGTCGTCGGCTCATGTCGGAGACGACTCGCGTCGGCGGCAGCCAAAGGCGGCTCCACCAAGGGTTGCTTGGATGGGCGTAGCAGGGACTATACTGCTCCATTTTGGGCGTGCTTGGATGCATTGGAAAGCTCCAATCCCAGGCTATAAGAATCTGATTTAGTCTTACTAAAACAACTAACCATTAATGATTCTCAACCTTTCTCAGTTTCCGCAATCTACATCTTACCAGGACTCTGCTCCCTTGGTGTTGTGGCGACCCAAAGCTCACACCTCCCTTGGAAGTCTCTTTGCACTAAGTAGACGTGGACACTTAGGTGGTTCAGGTCATGCCAGGACAGCATTCCTAACAGCGACAGCCACAGAAGCGATGGTAAGGGGTGAGCGCCTCCGTACGCTGGATGCACGACTCCAAACGAGCCTCCTCAATCTTGAGAAATAGCTCGTATGCTCTTGGCATGAGGGTGCCATGGGCCGCCATCGTGGTAAGGATGTCCTAGGTGTAATGGACAAAGACATCGGCAAATGAGTCGGTGGCACCGTGCTTGATGGCCAGGAGCGTGGCCAGAGGAGGTGGTGCAGATTTGCCTTGGCGACGGAAGATGTCCTCTGCTTGCAACCTGTAGGAGGTGATGGTTTCAGTCTCCCCCATGTGCATGGAGTTGATCTCCGGGCGCGAACGGCTTTTCTTAGCATCACTAGACAGGCGATGGGGATGCATGAGGACGTGCCATGTGGCTGCAGGGTATGGAGTCCTGCCGGTAGTGAAGTCTCCGAGGAAAGGCTCCATGGCGAGGCATGATGCCGGAGGGACAAACGGGACGAGAGCACGTACGGCACAATCAGCATCATGTAGCTGGTCGGCCTGGGAGGGGTCGTACGGGAGAGTATAGTACAGCCATAGGCCCTCGCCTTGTGTCCACATGCAGAAGTCGAGTTCCCAACTCCGAAATTGGTTACCGACCTAGAGTGGAGAGTGCGTCATTTCAAAGTCCTTAGGCCTACGACGGGCACACAGAGTGGGGCCAAGGACTGAAGTCATCGTTTTTCACAGGCGTTGGGTCAACTGTTGCACTAGGTAAAGCGTGGCTGTAGAAACAGCAAGGCTAGGGTGCTCAGGAGGAAGGAAGGGTGGCGGGACACTGGTGTGGATCTGTGGTTTCAGCGGCTGTAGTGTTGTTAGTTACTGCGTCAATGCAGCAAGCTGCTGGCGAATGGCAGCGAGGGGGTCTAATGAGCCGGCAACAAAGCCTATGGGTTGGTGCTACTACTACTATGCCTGCTACTACTCTTGATGCTTTTGTTGTTGCTACTGCTTCTGTTACTACTAGTTGTGGTGGTGCTTCTGCCATTGTTGTTTTTGTTGCTACTGCTATTACTACTACGACTGTTGTTGTCGATGCTAGTGCTGCTACAACGGCGGATGCTGCTATTGCTGCGGTGGTTGTTGTTGCAAAGCTACCACTGTTGTTGCTATTGCTACTACAACTACTATAACTGTTGCAAGAAAGGAGGGCTAGGGATTCCTCTAACAAAGGAGGACCCCTTACTAGGGCTTTTAGCCATGACCCCCCGTTTTGTTCTGTCTTTGTTGTTCTTCCTTTGTTTTTCCTCCTTTTTTTGTTGTTTTGTTTTTTCTCTTTCTTGTTGCTGACATCAGCAGTGATGTCGACAGTGAGGATGATACGCTACTACTGACTTTAATAGCAGTATGATGTGGTTGACATCAGCAACAGGCTGCTATTACTGTAGTTGTTGCTACTGCTGCTGTAACTACAGCTAGTGCGGCCGTTGTTGCTGTAGCTACTGTGGCTACTATGGCTGGTGCGGCTGCTACAGCTGCTGCGGCTGATGCAGCGGCCATGGTTGTCGTGGCTACAGAGGCTTGTCCAAACAGCTGCGACTACCATGACTGCGTGGTTGCTGTGGCTATGTGGCATCTGCGGCTATTGTGCATGCGCAACTACTACATCTGCTGCGGCTGCGCGGCGGCGTGGCTGCATGCCCGCGTGGCCGCTTGGCTGCTAGGCTGCATGGCTGTGTGGCCACGTGGCTGTGCGACTGTGTGGCTGTGTGGTTGCGTGGCTGTACGGCTAGGCGGGTGCGTGGCTGCGTGGCCACGTGGTAGCATGGCTATGTGGCTGCGCAGCTGCGTACTGCGCAACTGCATGGTTTCCTATGCAGCTGTTGTGGCGGCTGCTGTGCAGTTGTGGCACCTATTGTATAGCAGTGGCTGTTGCTACAGCTGAAGCCGCACCTATGCAGCGCAGATATGTAGCGGAGATCTGCGTTGTGGCTGCTGCTAGTGTTGCTGCAAGGAGGGAAGGGAAGGGGGAGAGGTCACTCCCCTTGTCTGTGGTGCCATCGCCGCGTGCATCGGTGGCGTCAAGGCGTCGCCCATCACGTTACCAGCCGCAAGTCCGCAAACGCTACCGCCGTTGTGGGGTCAATGCTGCCGACAAAATCTTGGCAGCATTTCCCTCGTTTCGGGAGTGTTTTGGTGATGCCACCCGGTGGGGCTACCTCTGCCAAGAAAAATCCGGTAGAGTTTCCCCCGAACGGGCGTGTTTCCGGGACCGCTAGCATAGAGTGGGTCCTGTACGCCTTACTGCTGCTCAGATCTGCTTCTTCTGCTGCGCTCTGGCTCTTATATGAAGGTGGAAAACTAGACTAGAGTGGTGTGTTGAGGGTGCAGCATCGTTACAGTAGGCATGGCCCCACGCTCGTTGCTTTGCACTGTTGCCCCCTTCCGCTGCTCTGGGTCTGTGAGAGAGAAATTATATGTTGACGAGTTAGCACCAAAAAGCTAGTGGAATCTAAAAAGAAACAATTAGTAACTGCGAATGAGCAACAATGGGAGACCCCACCAAGTTCTAACCCCCCCCCCCCCCCCCCCAGCTCCATAGAGCTTGTTACTTTGCTTCCTAGCCAATCACAAAAATGGCCTCTATCTGGCTGGCATGGTTTTCTCGGTGAGCCCTGCCACACGCTCGACAGCCAAAAATCCGGGTGTTGTCCGTTTTGCCTGAAAACTGGACCAGACCATAATGCCAAAACTGCAAACACAGTCGTGTAGTCAAAATCATCTAGAAAAGTATCAGAGATGAGTTATGGCCACTTAGACCGAGGCAGCGTCTACACTAGTCCCCTGTAACAACAGTGCCAGATCAATATGAAACTTGGACCCTAAGCAGAACATAATGTTGCAGACGCAATGGTGCAGTCAGATCCAGCACTGGCTGCATGCAGACAACATCCACAGTGGCAGTGAACGTGGGTGGCACGATTTCCATGGAGGCCTGCCGATGGAGGTGAGCACATCGACCGTCGCAGGGAGGAGACTCCAGCAAATTACGTGTAGGCCTCAGCGTGCGGCGGCTCCATTGGACGATACTCCACCGAGAAAAGTCCAGGATCACCACACAAGTCGATCCGGTTGCCAAGACGTAACACCTGCGTCACACTGGTCATGTTGTAGGTGCTGAAGACGTCTCGAGACCCTCACCACGTCTTCATGCTCTTTAGTAGTAGCTTTACCTTCCTCATTGCAAGAGGCAAAAGCAGATTTGCAACGGCACTTCCAGCACATTCTACAAGCCCAATGTACCAGATTGTCTTTGGTCACACACGTGCGGCTGCACACTAGTAGTACGCGGTATACGGGTAATCACCATGGTCTTCGCACGTGACGGGTGGAAGCCACACAAACAAACTCTCCCCCAGGCTGACACTGCCTTCTCCACAACAATGAGTGAGTGAAGGTAGGGGAGGATCGCTCGCAAAACCAACCATGCCGAGAACCAATCAAGAACACGTATATAGGTACCTCCCCCTCCTTGCAAAGGGAATATGCTCAGTGTCCTTCGTAAACACCAACCAGATTACTATTGGTTTTCACGCATCTCTCATTGTGCTGTATTGTGTCCTCCCGACTTGTGTTCATTGGCATGCAGATGACTGACGACAAGACATGACGCTCCTAGAGTGTCGTCCGTTGGAGTCGACTCATGCAGCTTGCTCGAGCCTCCTCCCTCCGACGGTTGACATGCCCAGCTCCATCGGCAGGCATCCTTGGTAGTCGTGCAGCCGGCGGTCACTGCCACTACAGATGATGTCTGCATGTATCCAGTGCTGGATCTGACTGCACCATGGCCTCAGCAACATTATGTCCTGCTTAGCATCCAAGTTTCATGTTGATCGGGCACTGTTGTTACAGGGGACTAGTGTAGACATTGCATGGGTCTAGGCGGCCATAACTCCTCTCTGCTGTTTTTCTAGATGATTTTGAGCGCATGCTTTTGCAGCGTTGGTCTTCTGGAAAGGTCCAGATTATAGGCAAAACAGACAAGGCCCGGGTTTTGGGCTGTTGCCCATCTAGCAGGGCTCACCAAGAAAACCTTGCCAGCCAGAAAATAGGTCATGTTTCTGATTGGCTAGAAAGATGAGTAACAAGCTCTACAGAGCTGGGGAGGGGGGGAGCTAGAACTTTGAGGGGTCTCCCATTGTTGTTCATTCTCAGTTGCTAATCACTTCTTTTCAGTTTCCACTGCCTTTGTGGCGCTAACTCCTCGGTGCACAGTTTCTCTCTCACAAGGTGAGAGTAGGGGAAGGGGGCAGCAATGCAAAGCAACGTCACGTGGGGTCATACCTTCTCTACCAATGTTGCAACCTCAATACGCTGCTCTAGTCTAGATTTCCACCTTGGTATCAGAGCTAGAGTGCAAAAAAAGGAGCAGATCTGAGCAACAGCAAGGCGTACAGGTCGCAGTCTACATTGACGGTTTAGAAACGCGCCTGTGTATGGGAAGCTATGTCGGATTTTTCCTGACAGAGTTAGCCCCGCCGGGTGGCGTCGTCAAAATGCTCCCGACGTAGGGGAAAAGCAGCCAAAAGTTTTTTGGCTCTACTGGGTGTGGAGGCACCCTCAAGGATGCCTAGCTCTCTCTGAAGCACGCTACCAGTGTTGGGGCAGCCATTGGACACCAATGGTGAAGAGTGTGGAGCACAAGGATCACGGGCAAGAGTGGGCAGAACACGTCGCATTCAGTAGTTCTGAATCGAAACACGTTTTTGTTAGTTAGCATATTGAGATTACATCATCATTATAGCCTGTGATCTAAGCTTTCCAACGCATCCAAGCACGCCCAAAACGGAGCAGTAGAGCCCCTGCTACGGCCGTCGAAGTAACCCTTGGTGGAGCCGCCCATCTGGCCTTGCACTCTAGGCAACGGGAGGCGTTTTGACGATGATCCGTCGAAGCACCTTTCCTCATCCAGAAGTCAAGGAGAAGTTCATCCTGGTCAAGGAGGTCCTTATGGTTACCTCATTCATGTCCCTGGTGCATTTGGAAGCCATTAGGAATGGACTCGGATCCCTGGCGGTGGAACATCCCGTCACCCATGGCGGGTACCAGATTCCACCCACCCAACACCCGATTTTCGGGCTAGGCTAACTTTCTGAATACCCACTCAAATCGAGCAATTCAACGCTTGATCCTGCATGAAAAAATCCAAGGAATTCAAATCTATAGTCAGATCAGGTGTTCAACCACTCCTCAGTGGTCGAACCAGGGAGTACGATCAATGGCACTCATGGCAAGGGCACACCATGTCAACAAAGGTTTGTGGCAGCAGTCACCCCGTGACAACAGTAGCTTTGGCATACTTGTGGTTCACAAAGTGACAGGTGATGCCATGAAAGCACTGACGCTCGTGGCAACGGTGGCATAGAGAAGGAGAGTGACCTCTCGTGCTTCCCCTCCCTCGCCTCTACAACCACAACACAGCAGCAGCAGCAGTTGCACAGCCACTCACAGCAGCAGTAGCAGGAGGAATCGCCACTATTGCGCAACAGCTATAGCTGTAGTCGTAGCAGTAGCAGCAGCAGCCGTAGCAGTAGCAGCAACAGCCGTAGTAGCTGCAACAGCAACAGCAGCAGCAGCTATAGCCAGATCAGTAGCTGCGGCCACAACAGTAGCTGCTGCCATTGTTGCACATCAGTAGTAGTAGCAACAGCCACAACAGTAGCACCAGCAGCAGCTGCTGCTATTGCGCAATAGAAGCCACAACAACAACAGCCACAATAGTGGCCACTGATACGGAGCTCCTGCCATAGCTGCGCAGCAGCCGCCGTAGTAGCTGCGTAGCCAGCCTTGCACTTGCGTAGCACGTAAGCACGCAGTCATGTTGTCACGCAGCTACGTGGCCACACATGCACGCGGCCACGCAGCCATGCATCCACGTGGCCACGTGGCCATGCAGCCACGCAACCAGGTAGCCACGCAGCCGCACAGCCACGTAGCCACGCAGCCACATGGCCGCAGAGCCAAGCGGCCACGCAGCCACGCAGCCTCGCAGCCACGCAGCCTCGCAGCCACGCGAATACGCGGCCACCCAGCAATGCAGCCACGTACCCGCGCAGCTGCTACGGAGCCACATAGTCACGTGACCACAAATATGCGCATCCACGTAGCCATGCAACCACGTAGCCATTGCAGTGACGACATCCACTGCTGACATCAATATTGACGCCAGCCTCCCTGCTCATGTCATTGCTGATGCAACTACTGACGTCAGCAACAAGTTGAGAAAAAAAAAACAAAAGGAGACCCAGGGACAACCATGGCCGATAGTGGGAAGGGGTCCTCCTCTGCTAGAGGATCCACTAGCCCCCCTTTCTGTAGTAGCTACAACAATTGCAACAGCAACAACTCCAATAACAACAGTAGCAGTTGTCGTTGGTGTAGTAGCGATAGCAACCTCCGCTACATCATCAGCATTGGAAGCAGCAAGAGCAACAGCTAGTGCACCCACTGTAATAGGAGCAACTTCTTCTACAACATCAGGAGTAGCAAAAAGAGCCGCTGCTACAACAACAGTAGCAACCGGTGCGACAGTAGTAGTAGCAGATGTAGAAATAACAATAGTAAGAGCAGCAGCAGCCTTAGGAGCAAATGCAATTGCAACAAGAGCAACAGAAGCCATCGCCATTGCAATAGCAGCTATTGCAGTAGAAAATGAAACCACTAAAGCTACAGCAACTTCAGCTGCAGCATCAGCTGCAGTATGAGCAGCAATATCAGGCACAGCAACACTAACATCTCGTAGGTCCTCATGACTCAACTGACCTGCGTGCCACCATTTCCCAACAGCTCGCAACATTGACGAAACAGCTAGCAGCACTAAAGCCGCTGAAACCACAGAGCCAGCTTCCGCTACTGCAGCAACAACATCAACAGTCTCTACTACAGCAACAACATCAACAATATTCATCGAGCCAAACTAGCATCCCGCCGCCATTCTTTTCACCCAGGCATGTGAGTCCCGCGATCTCCTCCACCACACATAACTTGGCACAGCAGCACACCCAACGCCAGTGGCAAACCATGTCCTGAGTCCTAGGCCCCACTATGGATGGTGGTCTTAGGCCAAAGGACTTTGAAACCATGCCCCCACTGCTCTTGGAAAGCGAGCAGTTTCGGAGCTGGGAGCTCAGCTTCTGCATCTGGGCATAGTGTTAGGGCTTGTGGGGCACACGTGTCAAACCTAGGAAGTGCAGAAACTAGAAAACCGGCCTAGGACCGGTTACTAGGGTCACGCGCGAGGTTTCGCGCGCAGGAAAAGGAAGGCCGGCGAGCTTTGTTCGCCAGCCCGATGGGTGAGCTCGACTTGCGAGTCTCACCCCGTTGCCCTCTTGCCTGCTCACTTACAGAACTCGAGTTTGTGCGACGGTCGTCAATGGCCGCCCTTTATCCAACCATAGCTCCCTCAAACATGCACCAAACTGAGTGAAACAAGTTGCATTAGATTTGCCTTGTTCTCTTGATGGTTTCAGAGCCTAGTTCACTGGGTGTGGTGTTCGCCATCCGGCGATAATTGCAAAATCGATGGACGGTCCCGCAAACGGCACTGAAGGGCAACGGCGCTCCTTTGCGCCGTTGCAGCAGGCCGTGGCCGTCGAAGTAGCCTGCGTATGGTCAGCTCGACCCACGCAAGTCGGGGAGCAGCCAAGGAGGCATAGATCGCGTGCTCTTGGGGGCGGTGCCTGCCAAGGAGTCACATCACGAGAGCTGTCCGTGAGTGGGACAGGCGAGAGCAGGTGCAGCAGGCCGCGACCATCGTAGCAACCTGTGTAGGGCTAGCTCAACCCTGCTTAAGTCGGGGAGTAGCCAAGGAGGCGCCGGTTGTGTGCGCTTGGGGATGGTGCCTGCCAAGGCGTCACACCGCATGAGCCGCCCGTGATTGGGACGACCGAGAGCAAAGCAGCAGCGGCAGCAGCAGCAGCAGAAGCAGTAGCAGCAGCCACGGTAGTGCACTGGTGGGCTGCATCCTTTCCGCATAGTACGTCCAAGGTGTGAGCAGTTCAAGAGGAGGGAAGAACACCATGAGCAATGCAGGTTCGGCACCGCAAGGCAACACAAACCCTAGTGGCAGTCAACCCTCTAGTCAACCTGTCACCACTACAGTGACGTGGGAGGAATCATCCAAGGTCATGACGCAGAAGGATTTGACACCCCTGCCGCTCGGCACGCGAGACTTTCTTGCGTGGAAGGACATCTTCCTCGCGTGGGCAGCAGAACAGGGCTTCAAGGAAGTGTACTTGTCCCCAGCGGCCGATGATGCAGACGAGCGCGTTCTGTTGTGCGCCTTTAATGCTCTCGTGCGGGCTCTGCCTGACAAACAAGCCTACGCTATTCGCCATCTCCACTTTGGAGGAAAAGGTGAGGACCCTGTGAACCCACGCAGTGGAGCCCCTCGCCCATATGAGGTGTGGAAACACCTTTCCACTCACCAAGAGGAACACGGGATGGCCCTGGTCATCACCCTGCGAGACAAGCTGCGCAGGCTGTACCCAAAGCCAGGGGCGCCCATTGCGGAGTACTGGGACACAGCGATGGACATCCGTCGTCGGATCCTCGGGCTCGACGCATCTTGTTCAGTGTTGGAGTGGCTTGATCTGGTCCTCCTCCATCTGGGAGAGCCGTACAGAGACTTTCGGCGGACAGTGCTGAGGAGGCTCCACGTCACAGATATAGAAAGCACTGATCTTGCAGAGGTGTTCAAAGAACTCTGTCATTATGAGGATATCCTCCGAGGGGAGGCACATGATGCTAAGAATTCCACAGCCACCGCATTCGCGCATGAGGGGACGGCAGGTCCATCCACAGGCTCCAGTTTCACAGGTGGACGAGGTGAAGGGGGTCAAGGAGGACAGCCGGGTGGAGGACGAGGTCGTGGTCGTGGTGCAAGAGGACGCACCTGCAACTACTGCGGGCAGGCAGGATACTTTTGGGGAGCGTGCCCTCAGCTCCAGCGCATCATGACCCCGCCAGCACAGCAGCAGTCGCAGACACCAGGCTTTTGTTCCCAGCTTGGCCAGCAGCTGCAGCCCCCTGCGTGGTCGTTGCAGTCTCCCATGGGGTCACACACACCAGCCCCGTTTGGTGCAGCCACCTTTGGGCCACCCTCCCTGCAACCACCGCCACTGATGTACCAGGGACCACAGCCGCTGCACCACGTGCCGTTCTACGTGCCGCCGAACTCAACTGCCCCGGTCCCCACTCCAGTGTGGGTGCAGCGCATCTACACGGAGATGGCCGATGCACAGCAACTATCGTCAGCGCACCCTGTCGGCTGGCACACACCCATGGAGGTGCAGCCCCCCGAGCCGACAGCCACGATTCAGGCGCCAGGTCAGCGGCTCCGTCACGCACACGTCACCACTTCACACTCCCTCCCTATGCATGAATGGTTGTGTGGCACCGCTGCATCTCATCACATGTCTCTGCACAGGTCCTTGTTTGTGTTGTTGTACGCCATGCATGATGTAGAGGGGGTGAAGATGGGCTCTGGGGAAGTGTTGGCAGTAGAGGGTGTGGGAACTGTGGCCTTGCAGGCTCCAGGTGGGGTGATCTGGCTGAACGGCGTGCTGTATGTGCCCAAGTTGCGCGTGAATCTGTTGTCAGGTGGGCAGCTAGACCGCCAGGACAACGTGTCCTCTGTGATGCAACAACAGAGATGTATGCTTTACGATGCAGCTGGTGTGTTGTTGGTGGACGGGCCGTTGCATGCTCACATGCTCTATCGCTTAACCCTCTTTCCCTTGGTTCCCACGCACTCGCACCGTCCACAAGCACATGTTGTCAGGGCAACAGATGCACAACACACAGACTTACTGCACAGACGACTGGCTCACATTCACACTAATCTCATCACGGACATGCTCAAGCACTCATCCGCTCGAGGTCTCACATCAGAGGACTGTCCTCATGGCCTCAAGGCAAACACGTGTCTGGAGTGCCAGGAGGGCAAAGCTCATCAACAGGTCTTCCCTAAGTCTGAAAGGGACAGCACAGCTCCTCTCGAGCTAGTCCATGCTGATTTGACAGGCCCGATGCCCGTACCCTCAGTCCAGTATGGGTCACAGTATGTACTGACACTGACAGATTTCTTCAGCCATTTTCGCTGGGCATTCCTGCTTAAATCCAAGTCAGACACTCTTCAGGCCATCACAGAATGGATACCGCTTGCAGAAGGGCAAACTAAATGCAAGCTGCTGAAACCATGGGATGACAGAGGAGGAGAGTTCATGGGTCCACTGACAGCATCACTCAAGACACAAGGAATAGAACACCAGACAACTGCACCAAAACGGGGTAGCCAAAAGATGGCACAGAACTCTAGGTGACACACTGCCTACCCTACTGGGTGAATCGGGCCTGTCGTTTGTGTTCTGGGAGGAAGCTGTCAAGTACATCACTTGGGTGTGGAATCGCGTCCCACAGGGCCCGTTACCACGGTCAGTCACACCATGGGAACGATGGTTTAAGGAAAAGGCGGATCTCCGTCCTGCCAGAGTGTGGGGTACAATGGCTTGTGTCTGGTTTGCCAGACCACAGCATGACCACAAACTCAGTCCTCGAGGTCATTGGTGCGTCTTTGTGGGCGTATCACACGCGTCAAAGGCATGGCGGTTTTGGGACCCCATGAGTCACAGTTTTCTCGAGAGTCGGGATGCCTCCTTCTTGGAGCACATGCCCTACAAGCAATTTCACACTCTGAGGCATGTCCCCAATCTCACCACTCCTGAACACTACCCACACTATGTAAGTGTCCCAGTGTTTCCTCCGCAGGGTGTCCCAGCTCCCTCATGCACAGTAGCACAGAGGAATGAGGAGTGNGGATGCCTCCTTCTTGGAGCACATGCCCTACAAGCAATTTCACACTCTGAGGCATGTCCCCAATCTCACCACTCCTGAACACTACCCACACTATGTAAGTGTCCCAGTGTTTCCTCCGCAGGGTGTCCCAGCTCCCTCATGCACAGTAGCACAGAGGAATGAGGAGTGCAACCCTGTGCCCAAGGAACTGCTGACACCCACTGATCAGCAAGTACTGAGTCCAGTGCACCACAGTTGCCCCCTGGGTTGAGAACACAGATTTCAAGCGAAAGCTCAGAGAAGACTGCACCAGCACCGGCACCAATGCATCGTACCCTGCACGACATCCCACGTGTAAATCACTGACAGTTTTATGAAGAGGCTGGTCGCCACCCTGTTTCACCTCAGCAAGCTGAGCCACTGACCCTGTTGAAGGCAAGGGGGCGCTCTGACGTAGCTGAATGGGAAAAGGCCATGGAAGCAGAGATAATGCCCTCCTGGACCACAAAGTGTTTGAGCTTGTGCCCCTTCCACCCGGGCGAAAGGCCATCGACGTGAAGTGGGTCTTCAAACTCAAAAAGAGCTTGGCTGGTATGATCGATGAATACAAGGCCAGACTGGTAGCCAAAGGCTTCCACCAGATTCCAGGCCAAGATTTCACTGACACCTACGCTCCGGTAGGCAAGTACGGAACTGGTCGCGTGCTTCTAGGTGTGGCCGCACGTGAAGACTGGGAAATACATCAAATGGATGTTAAAAATGCCTTTCTGAATGGTCCTCTAGAGGAAGAGTTGTATGTCAACAACCAGAAGGCTTTGAGGACGGAACAAATCGTGTATGGCTGCTGCTGAAAGCCCTCTACGGGTTGAAGCAAGCACCACGGTGCTGGAACAAAGGGATCAGCCAAACTTTGGAGATTGGGAGGTTCACTCAAAGTGTCTGTGATCCCTCTTGCTTCTTGCGCTGGGACAAAGGAGCCCCAGTTGTGCTGCTCGTCTATGTCGATGACTTGCTGATCCTGTCCCCATCTCACATCACATGCACTAAATCACTACTCACTCAACACTACAGCATGACAGACCTGGGAGAGGCAAGCAATTT
>SZWC01014729.1:48927-62027 GCA_023375785.1 Penium margaritaceum
TGCTGCTCGTCTATGTCGATGACTTGCTGATCCTGTCCCCATCTCACATCACATGCACTAAATCACTACTCACTCAACACTACAGCATGACAGACCTGGGAGAGGCAAGCAATTTCTTGGGAATGACCATTGTGAGGGACAGAACTGCGCACACACTCACGCTGCACCAGGGACGGTTTTTAGTGCATCTCACTGCTTGCTTCCAGCACCTCATACATCACCTTCCAACACAGCACTCCCTGATGAGTCCTGATGTGTACTCTCACCTACTAGACGCACGCACCACTGACTACGGACAGGACTGCGATCCCACACTGTATGGCCAGATCACAGGCAGCCTGTCATACCTCGCATCTACCACACGTCCCGACATCTCTTGCATGGTCAACGTGCTTGCCCAGTTCATTCAACAGCCACGCAGTGCCCATCACAAAGCCTTGCTAAAACTGCTGCAATACGTGTTGGAAACGGTTGGCTATGGTTTGGTCTTTGCACCCACACCTTGTCCATTGCTGGATGGTTTTGTGACAGCGACTATGGGCGTGACTGTCAGGCCCGTAGTCGCGGCGGTTATGTTTTTTGCGTGTGGGGCACAACTGTCTCGTGGAGGAGTGCAAAGCAGTCTTGTGTGTCACGCAGTGTTGCAGAGGCGGAATACATGGCATTGGGGGAAGCTGCGTGTGAGGGCATCTGGCTGGCATGACTGCTTGAGGAACTGGGTCTGTCTGTACATGCCATACCATTGCACATCGACAGCTCTGCAGTTTGCCGCATTGCAGCGAATGATGGTGTGTTGCATCCACGCACCAAACACATCAGCGTCGAACATCACTTTGCTCGTGAAGTAGTTGAACCAGGGGCAATCTAAGTCCACCCCATCAGTGGTGATGCTCAGTTGGCAGACTTTCTCACCAAAGCACTTCCTTCCACTGCACTGCAACTTCAACTTTGCCACCTTGGTTGCATACCCTCCACACTCATGGCCAAGGGGGCGTGTTAATTCTCCTGTATGTATATGCATGGCTCTGTCGTGGCCATGAGTGTGCAGGGCATGCTGACTCAGAGAGCGGAGGCAAAGCACAATGAGCACGCGCGTCGACGTTGAGCATACGCCACATCCTGTGCCCCTCAACATGCCTCCTGTGCTCGCTTCCCTCTCCATAGCATTGCCCCAGCTCCACCCTCTACACCAAGGATTTTGCTAGACTAGATCTGGGTGCCCTAGATTAGATCTACTCTCATGAGAAACATCTTGCTGTGTTTGTGCTTGAACACCTAGTTAGGACCTCAAAGCTGAGGAGGGGCACACGTGTCAAACCTAGGAAGTGCAGAAATTGGAAAACCGGCCTAGGACCGGTTACTAGGGTCATGTGTGGGGTTTCATGCGCAGGAAAAGGAAGGCCGGCGAGCTTCGTTCGCCGGCCCGATGGGTGAGCTTGACTTGCGAGTCTCACTCCGTCGCCCTCTTACCTGCTCACTCACAGAACTCGAGTTAGTGCGACGGTCGTCTATGGCCGCCCTTTACCCGACCATAACTCCCTCAAACATGCACCAAATTGAGTGAAACAAGTTGCATTAGATTCGCCTTGCTCTCCTGAGCAAGGGCACAAAAGGCAAGGGCCAACAGCAGTAGTCAACTGGATCCAGAAGTGGCGGCTTAGTCTGCCAAAATTGTGGCCAGCCGGGACACGGGTGCTACACCTGTCCACTACCGTCAGACAAGGCGCGCGTTATCACCACCATGTGTCGCCAGTGTGAACGTCATCTTGCCGCCGCTATCATCACAATTGCCGGACCTGATGCGTCCTTCCCGCCGGGCAGCTTCATACCTCTGATAGCCGGAGGCCTAGAGCTTCTAGGATCCTTCTCGGTACTGCATCATCGAGTCCCGAGATACCCTCTTCTTTGAAGACCTGTTTCACCGTAACCTCCTTCGCTCCGGTGCGTCAATTTCCCTCCCGTCGTGTGGGGGAGTGGTCAGTCTGTCCTTTGTCCAGCCGCTTCCAGGCATTACATCATCTACGCGCTCCGGTCCTCCCAGGCTGGCCGCTCCATCTATGCCCGCCAGCCCCTCCGGGCCGGCTACCCTGGACGTGTCCGCCAGCCCCATTGGGCCGGCTGCCCCGTCCGTGTCCACCAGCCCCTCCAGGCCAGCTGTCCCATCTGTGTCTACTAGTCCCTTTGGGCTGGCTGCCTTGTCCATGTCCGCCAGTCCCTGAGGGCCGGATGCCCCGTTCGTGTCCACCACCCCCTTCGGGCCGGCCGCCCCGTCCGTGTCCGCCAGCCCCTCCGGGTCGGCTACCCAGTCCGTGTCCGCCAGGCCCTCCGGGCCGCCTGCCCTGTCTGTTTTCGCCAGCCCCTCCGCGTTGGCCGCCCCGTCAGTGTTGGCCAACCCCTCCGGGCCGGCTGCCCCGTCCGTCTCCGCTAGCCCCTTAGGGCTGGCTGCCCCATCCGTGTCCGCCCGCCCCTCCGGGCCGGGTGCCCCGTCCGTGTCCACAAGCCCCTCTGGGCTGGCTGTCCTTTCCGTGTCCGCCAGCCCCTCAGGGCCGGCTGCCTCGTTCGTGTTTTCCAGCCCCTCCAGGCCGGCCGCCCCGTCTGTGTCCGCCAGTCCCTCTAGGCCAGCTGCCCCGTCCGTGTCCGCCAGACCCTCTGGGCTGGCTGCCCCGTCCGTGTTCGCCAGCCCCTTTGGGCCGGCCGCCTTGTTCATGTCCGCTGGCCCCTGCGGGCTGGTCGCCTGGTCCGTGCCTGCATGCTACAAACACGGCCCGGGCCAGGCGGGAGACTCCGACCCAAGCCGTCGTTGAGCACACAGGCCGCTGCCTCACGTCCTCGCATGCCACGCCCCCCGGTCTCGGTGCGAGGCTCCTTGCCTCTTGGCAGACCCTCTCCCACAGTCATGAGTGGGCACCCTGGCACCAAGGCCCAAAACTTAGCCACACTAGCATTCATTACTGACCTACACCCTGGGCCGGCTTTGGGCGCTGCCATGTTACGTTAGGAGCAACGACATGCTGTCACAACTACGCTCACGCGTATGCCACCCAGGGCCCGAGACGCGTACGCCCTCACTGCCTGCCCCGTGGAACGCCCTAAGGACCCAACCACCCTATGTGAGGCTCGGACATCTCCCGTTGTTACAAAGTGGGAGGCTGCATGCGCCGATGAGCTTGCCGCCATTCAGCAACATCAGGTACATAACCTTGTCGATCTCCCCCCTTGCGGAAAGGCCATCGGCACCAAGTGGGTACTCTGGTGAAAGTGGACGCCGGACGGATCCTTGGACAAGCATAAGGCCTTCTTCTGGCCAAGGGGTTTGTTCAGGTCCCAGGGGTCGACTTTGAACAGATCTTTGCCCCGGTCAGTCGGTTCTCCACTAGGCGGGCATTGTTCATCTTGGTTGCCAAGCACGGGTGGGAGCTACATAAGATGCATGTAAGTAACGCCTTTCTCCATGATTCAGTGGAAGGCAAGGAGCTCTACATGGTGCAACATCCAGGCTTCTGTTTAAGTTTGCCCCTCCGCATGCCCAAGTGCGGTGTCGGGAGGCACCGACGAGCCGCCAACAAGGAGAAACTCTGCACTGGCGGATCTAGCAGCTTGAGGATTGCTTGAATCTTAAAAAGGATGATTTGTGTTTAAGCGTGACAAGTCACTGAATCCGATGGAAGTTTTTGCACCAGAATAAAAAAGCATTGAGGGAGATATGGCCTTCCAAAGTTGTGGTGTACACAGCGGCTCTGGGAGCCACCTGCGACTCGAAATCCGGTGGATAATCAACCGGACCGAGTGTCAAAAGTACCATATCGAGATTTTGCTCCGGAAGGTCTGCCGAGACGTCCGGTGGATAATCCACCGGAACATGTACTGCAGTTTATTACTGAGGGACTTAGCCAAAATCTTGGCTTGACGTCCGAAACTCATTACTACGTTTTGCTACTCTAGGACTTCATCAAAGTCTGACTACAGGTACGCGGACAGGTTTCGAACCTCGTCACACCCCATCACCAAACTCGACCCAAAATTGGGAAAGCTGTGTGAAAACAGTGCAAGGGACCCATACATAAAGTGCAATTGGATGTGCGCCTCACAAAAGGCGCTTCGCACGTGAAGGAAGGTGCCACGGCGAGTGGCAGCGTCACGCTTGGCCAAATCACGCAGGTTTTTGCGCTGGACAGCTCATGACTAACCGTATTATTTTTATCATGTCCATGCTCTAAAACTAATGAAAAATCGCATTATTCCCTTAAAATAAGTGATTGTCTCTAATTGCCTGCTCACGCTCAGGCTCAAATTCGACCAAAACAGAATACGCTAACCACCAATGGACAATTAGACAAACGTCGGGACCGCATCCCGCGGATTCCTCCTGAAAAGGTATTATGGGCCCACAAGTCTCATAGCCTGCAACGTTCACATCGTCCGTAGTGCATGGTATCGTCATCTTGGACGTCACCATGAACTTTTGAGAACCCGTTAGAGTAGCAGTTGCTCACATGGCGCAGAAGGAGACACAACCCATTCAGAAGTATGCGGACGGCCCAGGCTTTGGGCTATAGAGGTGGCACTTTGAGTTGTACCTCTCCCATAAGGGGCTGTTGGACGTCATGTTGGAAAAGGAGGTGCTCGTAGAGGTGAATGCTGTGGATGCAGAGAAGCAGGCCTTTGAAAAGAAGAACACAGAGGCGCTCATGCTCTTGGTGTCGGGGATAGCCGAATCGCAGTGGGGCTACTTCCAAGGCTGCAAGCTGGCAGCTGAAGCTTGGCAAAAACACTATGCCATCCATAAATCCAAGTTGCTCGCAAACAAAATCTTTGTGATGAAGCAGCTCCTCACGGTGAGAATTGAGGAGGGAGATGATGCCATCTTCACCATGTAGCAGATTGAGTCGCTTACCTCATAATGCAATGACGTGGAGTGGAAGATCGACACGCAGCTGCAGGCGATGACCCTCCTCATGGCCCTACCTGATAGTTGGGGTCCACTCACCACCGTTCTTGGGGGATGGTCAAAGGATAATCTCACCTATGATGCGGTTGCAGAGTACATCCGTAACGAGGCACAGTGCCGGAGCTGCTGAGAGTCCTCGTCTTTCTCATCGGGCCTTATCACCAAAACACATGGTGGTGGGAGCGGGGGCAGAGGAAACAAGAGAAAGGGCGGCGGCAAGGAGGGCGCCAAGAAATGTGCGTGTCGCAATTGTAGTAAGGAGGGCCATTGGGCGTGTGAGTGCCCGGAGGAGGCAAAGACCGGCGACAAAAACACAAGGGCTGGTCACTCCTCAATGACAATAAGAACCCCTTCCTCAAGAAGGCCAACAGGCGGTGCCTGCATCCCGGGACCAAGGAGTACACACAAGTCGAGAAGGTGGGGTTCGTCACCTACGAGAAGTCCTCCAAGGCAATGGTGGTCGCGAACGACAAAGTCAAGCCGCCGGCCGGCCAAGGCGACGTGGAGGTGGAAGTCGTGGTGGCGGTAAAAAAGAGCTGTACACAATACGTGATGTGCAGCACATCCCCGGCCTGGGTGACATCCTAAGCTTCAGCCGCTTGATGGATAAAGGGTGTGAGGTACTCTTATGCAGGAAAGGCGCAGTGGTGCGCATCGACGGCGACGGCGAGGTCATGCTGGAGACGAAGCGCGAGGGCGGTCTCTACACTTTGGAGACCAAGGTATTCCCCACGGTATCGGTTGTGGCAGACTCGCAAGAGCGCGTGGTCAACATGCTCAAGGGAGAAAGCGCTAATCTAAAGCTCAGGAATCGACGGTTGGGGCACATGGTGCCCGTAAGCATTGAGGAGATAGCAAAGCGCGACATGATGCATGGCCTTGTCATCGACGGTGCACCAGCCACGGCAACAGATGCAGTAACGCAAAAAAAGTGCGAGCCATGCATTTTGGGCAAGGCGCGGTGCAAGCCGTTCAACGAGAACGAGGCTTGCGCAAAGGACCTGCTGGAGGTCGTGCATAGCGACGTGTGTGGACCGTTCAAAATGTCGTCAAACAGCGACCTGAGATACTTCGTCATCTTCATTGACGATTGCAACATAAAAATCTACGTGTACTTCATGAAGCAGAAAGGTGAGGTCCTGGATCAGTTGAAGGAGTACGTCGCAGCGATGGAGAGGCAGACTGGCCTGAAGGTCACAGCGCTATGCAACGACAATGGTAGAGAGTACGTGGACTGTAATGTGTGGATGAAGCAGCAGGGCATCAAGTGGGAACCCACTACGCCGTACTCGCCACACTCCAACGGAGTGGCGGAGCAGGCAAACCAGACAATACTCAACATGGTGCGGACCATGCTTGTAGATGCGGGGTTGCCGCGAGGTATCTGGGCGGAGGCTGTGCGTACATTGAGCTACACCATCAACCTCAAACCAACAGCAGTGCTGAAGGGTAAGGGTGGCAGGAAGACAACGTAGGAGGTTTGGAGCTTGCGCAAGCCAAACGTGGCCTACCTGAAGGTGTTCGGGTGCAAGGCGCACGAGATGGTGCAGGCAACGCAACGACGCGACAGCAAGCTACAACCGCACGTGAAGCTGTGCTTGTTCCTCAAGTACAAGAGCGTGCAAAAAGCGGACCGGCTCTGAGACCCACGCACGCAAGAGATCATCCGCAGCCGGGACGTCGAGTTCGACGAGAAGCAGAGCTTCAAGAGCAGCAGCATCGACATGAGCATCGGGAACAATCCAAAATAGGGGGAGTGGTTCCAGCTCCTTGAATACCAGGAGGTGCCGGTGAACGCAGAAGTTGAAGGTGTGGCGTTGGAGCGCTGCAGTGCACCAGGTGCAGCAGCCAACGCAAAGGACTCCGACGACAATGCAGATGGGATGGAGATCCGACGAAACGATCCGTCGAAGGAGGCACTCCGAGTGCCGAAGCATGCAATCTTGACGGAGTTTGCATCGGGCAACGGAGAAAAATCCTCCAGACGTGCCGCCCATCCAGTCAATGGTTCACCGGAGGGGGAGAGTTTCTCAGGGAGTTGTCCGGTCGATGATTCACTGGAGCGGGCAGATTTGGAAGGTTCGTACCAGAGTGACGAGACGCCACCAAAGCTACCACACCGCAGTGGGAGGCAGCAAAGAGCGGGGAAGTGTTTCAAAATAGGCACCGGTCTATAAATTGGCATGACGCGATGCATGCTGGCTGCATCAACGGAGCTGATGACCGTGAAAGAGGCACTTGCGCGGCCCGAGGGGAAGCAGTGGGACGCCGCCATTAAGTCGGAGTTGGCGTCCATTGCTGAAAATGACACGTGGCAACTGGTTGACATGCCGAAAGACGCCAAGGTCATCGGCTCCAAGTGGGTCTTCAAGACAAGGTTCACGAAAGAAGGTGTGGTGGACAAGTACAAGACGTGGCGTGTGGCAAAGGGGTACACACAGCATAAGAGCGAGCACCATAATGAGACGTTTGTTCCCGTCGCCAAGTTCACAAGCATCCGGGCAATCCTTATGGTGGCAGCCGTAAAGGATATGGAGCTCCACGAGATGGGCGTAAAGACGTCCTTCTTCAATGGTATCATTGAAAAAACATCTACATGGAGGTGCCAGAGGAGGTGGAGGCGCTGGAGGGCAAGGTGTGCAGGCTGCGGAAGTCCTCGTATGGGCTAAAAGAATTGTCCCGATACTGGTACCAACAGATGGAAAGCTTCATGGCACAACTCGGGTTGAAGCGCTGTGAGGTGGATCACAGTGTGTACGTGCAGCACAGTAAGAAGATCCATCTGAACGCGGCACTCTACTTGGGCGATCTAATCTTGTGCTCCTTTGACCTGCCGAGTCTACAGCAGCTGAAATAGTAGCTGAGTGGCAGGTTCTAGATGCTGGACATGGGGGAGCTAGAGTTCTACCTCGGAGTGAGCATTACGCGGAATCGGAGGGCTTGCACGCTTGAGTTAGGACAGGCCAAATACGTGGCCGAGGTGCTGAAGCGGTACGGCATGGAGGACTGCAAACCTGTCTGTAACCCTGTCTCCACAACCTGTCAATTTAGTGTAGCAATGGCCTCGCAAACAAAAGAAGAGCGGGAGGATATAGCAGGAGTGCCCTACCAATCGACGTTGGGCAGCCTCATGTATGCCATGGTGGCGACTCGACCAGACCTGGCCTACGCAGTGGGCCAACTGATCAGGTACGCGGCCGATCCAGGGCCACTACACTGGCTGGCGGTCAAGCGCATCCTCCGCTACCTGCAAGTGACGCGGCATGCGCCCCTAAGGTTCGACGGCAAGGGGCGAGCGGACCCCTTGCGTCTGGTCTGCTACAGAGATGCAGAGTACGCTGGGGATGTGGACAAGCGGAAGTCCACATCCGGCTACATGTTCTTCCTTGCTGGTGGTGTAGTCTCATGGTGCAGCAAGAAGCAGGATTGCGTCGCCACTTCCATAGTGGAAGCAGATTACATTGCGCTGGTCGAGGCGGTCAAGGAGGCGGTGTGGCTCCGTAGGTTGCTGGGGGAGCTGGGCGTGCCACAGAAAGAGCCTACAATGGTGCACGAAGACAACACTGGCTACATCTCGCTGACCAATAACCCGATGCAGCACAGGAGGACAAACCAGATTGTTGTGCGTCATCACTATGCACGGGACGTGGTCAAGAAGGGACAGGAGGTGCTGTACCACTGCAGCACACACAACATGCTTGCGGATTTCTTGACCAAAGTGGAACCCGCAGACTGGCAGGTGATGAGCGTGGCTGGACTTTGGATGACCAGCTATGATAGGCTGGAGGGTGCAGCAGAAGATAAGTGAGAGCAAGCAGGAGCAGTGGACATAGCAGGTGCAAGGGGGGAATGTTGAAGCTTTGCCCCTTCGCATGTTCAAGTGCGGCGCCAGGAGACGCTGTCGAGTCGCCAGAAAGGAGAAACTCCACGCTGGAAGATCTAGCGGCTCGAGGATTACTTGGATCCCAAAATGGATGATTTGCCTTTAAATTTGACGAGTTGCCAAATCCGGTGGAAGTTGTTTCACCATAATCGAACAAGTATCAAGGGAGATATGGCCTTCCAAAGTTGGGGTGTGCGAAGCGACTCTGGGAGCCAGCTGCAACTTGAAATCCGGTGGATAATCGACCGGACCGAGTAACAAAAGAACCATCTGAAGATTTTTCTCCGGAAGGTCTGCTGAGGCGTCTAGTGGATCATCCACCGGATCCTGGACTGCAGTTTGTTGCATAGGGACTTAGCCAAAATCTTGGCTCGGAGTCCGAAACTCAGTAGCATGTTTTGTTACTCGGGGACTTCGCCGATTCTCAGATTTGCCTAAAGTCAATCAAATGCTGACTGCAGGTCCGCGGACAGGTTTTGAACCTCGTCACACCCCATCACCAAACTTGACCCAAAAGTGGGGAAGGTACGTGGAAACAGCGCAGGGAACCCATACATCACGTGCAGTGGGATCTGCACCTCACAAAAGGCACTTCGCACGTGAAGGAAGGTGCCATGGCGAGTGGCGGCATCAGGCTTCTGTTGTGGGTGAGACCTGCGCTTTGACAAGCATACCTTGGGCTACGCTTGGCTGAATTGCACGCGGTTTGCTGTGTTGGAAAGCTCATGACTAGCCCTACAAACATTTTGATCATGTCCATGCTCTAAAACTAATGCAAAATCGCTTTATTCCCTTCGCAAAGTCTCTAATTGCCTGCTCACATAGCGTGAGGCAACGCTCAATCTCAGATTCACCTGAAACAGAAGACACTAAGCACCAAGGGATAATCAGACAAACGACAGGACCGAATCCCATGGATTCATCTTGACAGCTTCGACAATGGCTCCTGCAAGGTTTGAAAGCTGCGAAAGGCCCTCTATGGCCTGAAGCAGTCACCACGGTGTTGGAATTAGGAGATGAGTTGCACGCTTCTCAGCGGCGGCCTCCGTTGCAGCTCTGTAGACCCCCCACTCTTCATCAGCCCATGAGGCCAGCCCTTTGTTGCTTTCCTGTTCTATGTCGACGACTTGCTTATCGCGTCGCCTAATGCTCCTGCCATCCAAAGGATCAAGGACCTGCTGCACGCCGCCTACCAAATGAATGATCCTAGGTATGGGTATAGAGAATGAGTATGAGCATGAGATGAAGGTTCTTGTGTTTCTGGGTATGGAGCTCAGGCATGATCGCTCCATGGGTGTCCTTCACGTCCATCAGGCTGCCTATGTCCAGACGTTGTCCGGGCCCTTCGACGAGGAGTTGCCCCTCGTGCTGAGAGCATCCTTACTCATGTCGCCCGATGGTCAGGCGATGCTGAAGACCTCTAAAGTAGCTGTTGTGGGGAGCCAGTAGACGTGATCTCGTATGTACATGTCATCGGGTCATTGATGTTCCTGGCGACAACAACGCATCAAGACATTGCGTTCAGCGTCAACCTCCTGGCCTATTTCTCACAGGAGTCATGTCACCTTCATGTTGAGGCCGCGATCCTAGTACTTCTCTATGTCGTCTCGACCCCACAGCGAGGCCTCATGTTCTGTCAACAGCTGTCCGTTGTTGTGGAGGGCTATACCAACAGTGACTCGGCCAGCAGTCCGGACGGTAAGAGCCTTGTTGGCGGGATCTTTCTTGTTGGCAGAATGGTTGTGTCCTGGCGTAGTGGCAAGCAAGGTTGCATTGCGCGTGGCACTGTTGAGGTTGAGTATGTGGCCCTTGGTTCTGGCGCATGTGAGAGCATGTAGCTGCATCGCCTTTTGTCCGAGCTGTGTCAGTCAGTCACATCTATCACGTTGCACTGTGACAATGAGATTGTCATGGTCATTACCGACAATGACGGCATGCATCACACATGCACAAATCACATCAATGTGGAGTATCACGATGTGCATTCACTATTGCATGACAGTAGCATCTGCACTGTGTGGGTTCAGACATCACAGAATTTGGGTGACTTCTTGACCAATGCACTGAAACATGACCAGTTCAAGAAGGTTTTCAGCGCGGTCTGCGAGGGAGAAACTTCCGGCTTGTGTACATCAGCGTGTAGATGACTGATGGGGAAACATGACACTACTGGAGTGTCGTCCGACGGAGCCAACGCACGCACTTTGCTCGAGCCTCCTCCCTCCGACGGTTGATGTCCTGAGCTCAATCACAGGCCTCCTCGGCAGTCGTGCCATCGGCATTCACTGCCATTGCAAATGCTATCTGTACACATGTACTGCTGGATCTGACTGCAACATTGCGTCTGCAGCATTATGTCTTGCTTAGGGTCCAAGTTTCAAGTTGGTTTGACAATTTTGGTACCAAGGACTAGTGTAAACACTGCCTGAGTCTAGGCGGCCATGAATCCTATCAGAAACCGGGATGTGGTTCCAACGTGGCCTGACGGGTCTTCTGTGCTCACAACTATGTTTTGTGCGGGTGGTTTTGAGTCTAAGCGTGAGCTTTCTGATCGCCCCATGCTATGTTTCTAGGAGTTGAAGACAGTTGCGAGACAGTCATTTTTGTGAAGGGAATAACGTGATTTTGCATTACTTTTTTAGCTTCAACGTGATCTAAACATTTGTAGGGCTAGTCATGAGCTCTCCAACACACCAATTGTGCGCAATTTGGATCACAGTAGCTCCCACTACATCAGCCAAAGCGGAGCACCCCAAATCAGCCGCTCTGTCGGCAGCGCGCACGACGTCGCCCCCCGAGGCGCCCTCACACATCAAGGACCTATCAAAATGCCATTCCCGAGGCGCAGATGTCCCTACGCGTAGTGGCAACGCCCCTTGCGCCATTGGGATCTGTTTCGATGAGATAATCATCAAGTTTGGTTACAAGGATTGATGTGGGTCGAAACCAGTTCGAGGACCTCCAGTCGGGATTTTGACAAAGTCCCCGAGTAACAAACTGTAACATACACATACACATACACATATACATACACAAACACATAAACATACACATACACAAACACATACACAAACACATACACATAGACATACATGTACACATACACATACACATACACATAAACATACACATACACATACACATACACATGCACATACAATGACATAGACACTTACAAAAACACATACACATACACATACACAAACACATACACATACACATACATGTACACATACACATACACATACACATACACATACACATACACATACAATACATATACACATACACATACACACATACACACATACACACCCACAAACACACACACACATACACATACACATACACATAGACATACACATACACATACACATGCACAAACACAAACACATACACAAATGCATATACATACACAAATACACACACACATACACATACACATACACATACACATACACATACACATACACATACACATACACATACACATACACATACACATACAATACATATACACATACACATACACACATACACACATACACACCCACAAACACACACACACATACACATACACATACACATAGACATACACATACACATACACATGCACAAACACAAACACATACACAAATGCATATACATACACAAATACACACACACATACACATACACATACACATACACATACACATACACATACACATACACATACACATACACATACACATACACATACAAATACACATACACATACACATACACATACACATACACATACACATACACATACACATACACATACACATACACATACACATACACATACACATACAAATACACATACACAAACACATACACAAACACAAACACATACACATACACATACTCGTACACATACACATACACATACAGATGCAGATGCACATGCACATACACATACACATAAACATACACGTATACATACACATACACATACACATACACACACACATACACATACATATACACATACACATACACATACCCATACACATACACATACACATAGACATACACATACACATACACACACATACACATGCACACACATACACATACACATACACAAACACATACACATACACATACACATACATATACACATACACATACACATACACATACACATACACATACACATACACATACACATACACATATACATACACATACACATACACATACACATACACATACACATACCCATACACATACACACATACA
>SZWC01014730.1:15178-25893 GCA_023375785.1 Penium margaritaceum
TTATATCCCACGAGACCATGGAAATGTCAGAGCAGCATCCTAAGTAACATTGTTTTCCGAAAAGAGGATATCGACCGCGTTCTGTAAAGAAAAGGAGAGATACTGAACTTTTTCAGTTAAAAAAACTGATTTTTCTACAGAAACAAAATGGATAGGCTCTCATTGTCGTCGACAATAGGCGGGGCCTGATTTTGTTTGGTCAGAACAAAGTGAGCTTCCCTGCTTTGATCTTTACGAAGACAGTACCTCTAATATTTTCCTATTCGTTGGCGACCAGAAGTTGCCACGTGGCACAAAATCAGATTGCCATGTTGGGTAGCTTTTCAAACCCAATTCACAGAACTTGGTTTGTAGTGCTTGCGACGAAAAACTATAAAGGAAAGTGTGTTTTGAAAAAAACGTTTGGAGGGGAGTTCAGTTGTAACCTCTTTAACAACCAGCTCTCCACAGGATCCGCGACAAGCTGGTGGAAGGGGAGGTGTACAACTACGAACAGTACCCAGCTCTCCATCTAATCCCCTTCCCCCAGCTTCACTCCAAGTCGTGCACATTTTCGACCGACCATCATCGAAACGCCCTCATTCTGATGACTATCACTACATTGCCCCCGTTTCAAAAAACTCATCTCTAGGTCGTCCCCATCTCTTTATTCGTTTCCCAACTCGCCCCGGGTTTCTAACTCATCGCTCATTCATCCCTATTATTTTCACAAAAATTTGAGGGTTGATGGATGTCGACATTGGCGAAGCCTTGTCTGTACGTCATCACCCGTACGGTATGGTAATGCTCAATGAACGAAACGAGACCCTACAAATGTAGCACAACATCATTGTGATCCGATAGTGTGTTCCTTAGGTTTGCATGACGGTTTTTTTTCAAGCGATTAGTTTTTCGTGCATGGTTTTGTAACACTTTGACGAGGCATGGTTGATTCTCCACCTCAACAGAGTGGTCTACATCAGCCGTCCTCACCGAAAGTGGATGATGGCCTGATGAGAAGTCTTGTACCCGCCGGAGGATAATGGATCGTCTGTCGCCGGAGTAAGTGATGTGGCCTGTGCTGCACGGTCGACAAACGGCCACTTAAGCGTATCAATGATTTCGCCCATACGACAAGTACATTTTTCTTGAAGGGCACATTTTGCTCGAAGGGTGTGGCAGTCGCACGTTCCAACACATACAACAAGTGTTAGGACAGTGTTGTCCTTTCGAACTAATGCCTCCACAACGCAACAGTTTGAGTTTCAAACCATTCCAATGTAAGGTCTCACATTACAAACAGGTAGTGTCTTGCGTACTTAAAGTGCTTCACTTTTTAAGTCTTCTTCATTGTATACACATTAACTAGGCACCAGTTCTTGAACCTTGAAAATAGCTTGCATCGATGTGAACAGCGATGGACGACCGCACAGCCCAGAACATCGTGGATTGGGTACTTCTATAGTGGACCCCATGGGGGCTCATCGGGCATGGGACGTATTGAAGGTGTGGGACCGGTATGTAGCACGCAACAAGGAGTGGGGCCATGAACAGCCATCATGGGCCGCATCTCTGGTGACCCCTAAACAGATGGCATGGACCTAGGGGGTAAGGGAATGAAAGAACCCTCCTAGCAACATTCTGTGTCAGAGATCACACTATTGTGAACACAACGTGAAAGACGACGCTTGAATGGGTGGAGACACGGCAAATATACTCGTACATGAATGGACAAGTGTATATGTCTAGTCTGACTGACCTGCGTGCAACTAGACGCAAAAGTCGAACCAACCAGACAGAAAATTGACCAACCCGATTGCATGCTCCAAAACAACAACAAGGGGGGACTCGACAGGTGTATGGGCTCCTTGGTTGTCTAAATAATAAACCGAAAGAAGCGCCAGGTGCAGAAACAGAAACTTCACGATACTGGATGATAAACGCACAGGGATGGTGCAGCTAAGAAAATGGACCCCAAGAGGTGGTCACAGAGAAAACATTAGGGAGCACGTGAGGGCACATTGGCTGGTGCTGACGAAGTCAGAGAAGCCGTCGAGTGTCTACGCATACCAAAGAGCCGTGATGACAAGCCCAGAGGTCACCGTGACTTGCACACCAACACCCCCCATGACCCGCAGACACCGGTCACCACGAGCGAGCAAGGGTCACCAAATGATGGCAGTGACAGCTCACTGCAAGGGTCACAGGAGAAGGCCACACAAGAATTGCTGACGGCGAGAGGAAGCAGCAAGAGCGGGGTACGAATCAACTAGCAACAGGAGTGTACGCAAGAAGCCCAACATTGCGCACCGCAAATTTGAACTTGCCACTGAACAACGCTTTGACAAGGAATTCAACACGCTATTGCTGTCGACACCCACGACACAGACATTGCCACATGAAACATGCTTATGTACAAAATGATGCTCAATGTTTATGTGCTTTGTGCACGTATGACACATGCCATCAAGCTCTATTATGCGATGCGTGCTCTTATTATCGCAATGGATTGCAATGCAACGGATGGGCTGCCGGATCTGCTACATGAGGCGACACAAACAGATGCTCCCGTGGAATCCAGCCCCCAATGTGAGAGTTTCAGCCTGAGTTGAGCTCCGCATTATGCAGCCTTGCTTGCCACTCTTCTATGAGACAACTTTACCTCCTACAAGGAAGATGTAGTATGACCGGCTGCACACATCGTGATCATGTGCCCAATTACTATCACTGTACTCGTCAAGAACAAATGGTTGCGCACAAAAGCACAAGCCCAGACGTCGGGTAGATGCATCATACCATACCACGTGCAAAGCAGTCTCCAAATGGAGCTAACGTGGATGCTATGAGAACTACGAGAAGAAGTTCACATTGAATACAGCATCCATGCACGTAGTGGTCTTGAGGAACATCATTGTGCCAATGACTCAGAGGTACATTGTGATATCAATGGGCTCCCCCAGATGATCTGGGTCTTCTGACGTGAGAAGCCTCTGCCCAGCGGGTGTCATAGGCATCAATTTAGAAGGGACTATGGCCAACATGTCATTAGAGCGCTCCCAAAAATCCAAACATTACCAGTCTGATGCACATTTAGTGTACGATGCCGGTGATCACGTTCAATCTCCATTCCAAAGAAGACACGAGCTAGACCACGATCCTTCATTCTGTACACAGAATGGAGGGGATCATTCATAGCTTGGATAGCCGGAGGGTCGGGGGATGCAATCAAGAGGTCATCCACAAAGATGAGGAAAATGACGGAGGGTGCACAGGGGGCACTCACGAACAATGTTGGGTCCAGTATGCTACGGTGATACTCGCCCCACAACAACTTGGGGATTGCTTCAAGTCATACAAGGCCTTTCACATGTGCAAGATTCTTTCTGTGCTGTCCTCAAACCCTAGACACTAGATGAGATGGATCTCCTTCTTGAGATTATCATGCATAAAAGCATTGTTGATATCCATCTAGTGGAGCCCCCATTCATGCTGTGCCACCTGACTTAACAAGGCCTTCGTCGTGGTGTACTTTCCGATAGGGGCAAAGGTGGCATCGAAGTCCACACCAGGCACTTAGGAGAATCTCTTAGTCGTGAGATGGGCCTTATACCATTCCACTGAGCCATCCGGCCCCCCTTTCTTTTGAAACATCCAACAGGTTGAGATGGCGTTACAACCAGGCAAGAGCTTCACTTTCCTAAAAACCCCATGCTCCTCAATTACAGCGAGTTCCTAACGCATAGCTTTCTCCCATAAAGTTGCGTGTGCAGGTGAGCATGCTTGTTGTATTGTGTTTGGTTCAATCACACGTGTCGTGCTGCAATGAGTGTAGTGGTGGCAAAGGCACGTGACAAAAGTCCGGTAGACCCAGCTGCTATAATGGCTCGATGGAACTCATCAGCAATTAGATAGTATCCAAGCACGGTGCTAGGCTGTAGCAGAGCCACCACCAAGCCAAGGGTGTCAAGACCAAAGGCAGGAGTAGGCTGTTTTGGGTTAGCGAATCCACCTTCAACTGCATGGGCTGATTGTACGGGTCAAGTGTGGCCAACTGAGGTTGCACAATTGGTAGGCGAGGCAAGATAAGGTGCATACTACAAAGGTCTCAGACGACAGCCTGACGTGCAAACAAGCAGTGGCAAAAATGGAGGGTTGCGAGGGTGAGAATGGGTCCACTGCTAATGGAACCACAACGGGTGATGCAGGCAACCACGTAATAGGAGATGACACAGATGCAATAAGGGATGATGTAGGCAACACCAACGTGACGAGAGATGACACAGGTGGCGATGTAGGTGCGATAGGAGTAGAGGTATGTGTTGACATAGATGCGATAGGAGATGATGTAGGCATCAACATAGGCGCAACAGGAGAGAACACAGGTAACATCATAGATGCGGGTCATGCTCGCGATGATGTAATGGTGAGAGGAGATGATGTTGGAGATGACGTAGACATGACAAAAGGTGACGGTGGCAACAACGTAGATGCAACAGGAGATGATACAGATGACAATGCAGTGGGATACAAAGCGTAGCTACCACCAAAGGACACCCCACATACACCACCTCCCCTTGGAGAAGAGAAGGGCGCTAGCGATCGGACAAAAACAACAATAATGCGAGAGAAGCTGCTCTCAAGGCAGAGAACATTGCGAGACTTAATAACCCGACCACGATCTGGGTCCCAAAATTTCCAGGCCTTAGACCGGGAGGAAACACCAAGAAAAGGTCAGAGACAACCTTGAGGAGACAGCTTGCCATCATGTTGATCCTTAGGGATCCAAAAGCTCGAAATGCTACCCCAGACACGAGTGTGGCAAAGGTCAGCATGAAGACCATACCATCGCTTGAATGGCTTGACATGACGAGGCAACGGACCATGGAGAACACGGTTCCAAGCTCACGTCATGTAGGACATGGCCTCAAATGAAAACAGCAGAGGGAGGCCATAATCAACAAGAATGGTGCAAACAGCGTCAGAAAGAGTGTGGTTCCAACGTTCTGATAAATCGTTCTAATGTCGTGTATATGGTACAGAGAGATCCAGATGCACCACTTCGGATCGGAGGAAGCGAGTTGTGGGATCCATGAACTCTCCACCACGATCGGAGTGGTATGCAACTAGCTTGCACTAGCAAGCACACTCAGCCTAGGCAAGCCAAGACCCGATCGTGGGCCCAAAATCGCTTTTTTTGAAAATTGCAAAGATCCAGCAATAACAAGAGAAAACATTTGTAAGACACAAGACACAATGCCCAACTCTGTCCTATGCTAGCAGGGGCTGTTGCATCCATGTCAGCCACAGCCATGATGAGCATTGCTCCACTTGTGGCAGAGGGTGTAGGTACCTGTTGCATTGTAGCTCAATACTACGACTTGCATCCTTCTAGGATGGTGTTGGCACGGGTGGATTTGTACTGCGATGTTTCGAGTAGCCCTTCTAGTTGTAGTAACCACAAGTGTGGTTGGCGCGTAGGAGGTTGCCTTGCCGCTTGTGCTTTCCTTGCGGTCTCCCCACTACACGGACTGTAGGTGCCTTTCAGCCTAGTCTAGGAGGCTCCCCCTCACGATCTGGTTCTATTGGTGTAGGCATTGACGCCTTCAGGTTGAATTCGGGCACAGGGTGGTCGTAGGAGCACTTTCACGCGATAACATTGTATGCAATGTGAGTGTAACCATTGGGGGTCACTCAGTTCTTGAGTAGCACAATACAAGCGTGGGCATGGGAGAGGCTGAATGCTTGGTTATGGCTACAGTTCCACTTTCTTATGCCGCACTCCAACTGCCGTGACACACCCGCGCTCCTAGTCCCTGTGGCCATGAGGTTTCCTCTTTACTTTAACTTGTAGTTTCGGGCCACCAAGCAATTGTGCTCTAGGTCCTTCTCTGATTTTGTCGTCCATTTCTTCTTCTGCCCATTACCCATGAGCGAATCATGGGCCAGCTCCCTACACATTGCAAAATGTTTTTGGATGAATAGGTAGAGGCTTAAAAAAAATGGAATGGAAAAAGCTCCCTCACTTCAATGATGCGTGCATTTAAAGATTCTATTGCTTTACTCATCATGTGTCCCCCATAGCCTGGTGGACTGTGGAAGCGGCTCGAGCACCGTAGTGGGATGCCTCCCTCTGATCCCATCCAAATACGTAGGTGTATGCCCCACAAATCATTTCCATCAACTCATGGCTGAGCTTGTTGTACTCCTTGCACTTGTATGCCTTCGCCAAACACTTCAAGATCTCTGCTGTTGTTTTGCTATACGTCAAATGGATGTTCTCCTTGAAATCGAATGCACAATACTAGTGTGATGCGCGTGGAATCAACTTCTGCATGGCGGCAAGGAGGCCTCCATCTTGGTCAGTGATGATGGTGGTTCCGCCCTCTTGCAGTGTCTAGTACGTGTTTGCAAGCTAGGGCAGGAACCAGCTCCAGTTATCCTCATTCTCCTTGCTGATGATGGCGTAAGCCATGGGGATGTTGTTTTTGGCATAAGATAATTTCGATCAGAAACACTTGTTGTTGTCGTTCTTCAAAAATGTCTAGTCAAGTGTCACAATATGCTTCATGTACAGCCAGGCCTTTCGGCAAGCCTCAAGCGCCACAAAGCAACGTCGGAAAAGTTTCTGCTGCTGCATCACCAGAAAGTGTTCGGGTCCACCTTCATAGGGTGCACATGTGTAGGGATCCAGGGACATAGATGAAACCTTGGTCTCCAAATCAGGTAAATGTTTGTGTCGTCAAAGAAGAAACAGTGAAACGGCAACTCGGAGTAGTAAGTGGAGAAGAAGGCCCATGAGGTGGCCTTCTCTCCCATGCCATCCTTGTGCGCCTTGTCTTGTGCCTTCCATATCAACTGGTAGTTGATTTTGTCGTGTGTCAATACTTCAATGGCGATGCATAGTACTTTGGCATCTGTGGTGGGACCTTGTGCTACCATGTCCAAGATGTGTCGTAAGACCCACTTGGTAGTGCACACAATATTTCCCTTTGTTTTGGCCGGTGTGTACTTGTGGTCCTCCACATAAGAGGACATAACATAGCTCTGGGACTTGCTGCTCATCCGCGCACATATGACCCACTCGCATCCCTCACTCTTGCTGTTGTAATAGCGCACCACGCTACAGTTGGGATCAGAGCACTCCCACTTCAATGGAAACCGTTGTTGGACAGCGTAGCCCTCTATGGCGCACTAGCACTCCTCCATGGTTTGAAACTCTATACCTTCAAGGAACTGGGCCTCGTCCGGTCCATCGTCATCCTCATCAAAGGGGGTTGAACTAAAAAAAGGAAAAACGAGTCCAAGCTTACAATGCATCCAGGAGAGGGTAGCACACAATTGTGGGGGAAACTTACGAATGACCGCTGGCTCTTTCATCTTCTTTGGTTCACGGTGCTTGTACCAATGCCCGCTGGCTCTTTCATCTTCTTTAGTTCACGATGCTTGTTGCTCAAATTTTGACTAACTATGGAGGGAAGTGCACCTCACAAGGAGTTTGGCCTAGGCACGGGACGAGCCATGGTGATAATCCTCTGTGTACATATTTGCTTGCGGATGTTCTTGGGTGTGCAGTGCATGCGGACTCGACGGTTGGCGGTGATCTACGTTGACTGTGGAGACATGCGCCATCCTACTTCTTTGGATGGTATTATCACTCCCTTACCTTTCACAGTCCGCCGGCCGTCAATCCATTCCTGATCCATACGAATCCATGATGCTTCACTGACACAATAGTTGTTTTATGGAACATGACCTGGATCAGACCTTGCTTTTGTTGTTTTCCAGGACTCAATTAGGTTTAGCTAATTCAGGCCTAATCTATCCAATTCAAGGACTCTGCGGCCATCGCCGCTCTTGTTTATGGACAGTGGCCGTTTTTGCCCTCGAGCCGGTGAGCTTCGCTCACCGGGTGGGTCGCGACCAGCACGTCTCTCCTCTAAGAGTAGTCGTCCTTGTTACTCACTTACTTGTCCTTTTTTTGCGTAACAGAACTGCACCTAGCATTCGACCTAATGGGCTCCACACTCCATGGAATGAAGCGCTGTTAGTCTCATTGGATTTGCAATTCAACCCTCACATGGTGCTTAACCATGGCACGAATTCTGGACATACCACTAGGTGGGTAATAACGGAATGGGGGCGTCTCAGACATTGTCGGCCGAAAATGGGGGCGATATGGGAATTAGGCGCTCTGGCCATGCTGTAGCCTTTCCTTAGGCGAGCGGTTGTACCACCCCTTCCTCTCACTTCTCTTGTTCCATTTTCATCCCCAAAAACCTCTCCTCACCTCGTCCACTCGTTCGTCCTGGCCTTATAGTCGCCTCCACCTTGCCTGAGGGCTTGAACCGATGCCCTGTTATTGTTAGTGATTCAGGCATCCATTGGCGGGTAGCGAATTTGCATGTCGTTGCGAGAAATCTGCGAGCTCTCGCTATTGTTCGCGAATCCGCCACTCCTCGTCTGTATTAACTAGACATCGACGTCTCAGAATTCCTACGTGGCCTGTCTCCACGAATTTTGAATGGAGATTCATTCCGTGAATCGAAACGTAGAATCACAACGAATGCTGATAATTAAAATGTAGTATTGAATTGGTAAGTGAAATCACGCTTCAGCTGAAAGCGAATGCCATCGACGGATGAAGAGAGCCTATCGCAGCCAATGGTTTATCTAACTATTTACAGCTATAAAACGGGCGCGACTGGTAAATGCTAGAAAATGTTGTTGGTGCGAATTTTCGCTATGTGGCTGGATGTTGGAATGGTTTGTTGGAACATCGATGTTTGCACGTGTTTTTGCCAGTTTTGACGTTTTTAACGAATTTCAGTCGTATTTGCATCGTGTATTGACGCACATGGGCAAAGGAACGGCTTTTGCGCTAGAGGGACATCCTATGGTACCTCAGATGCTACGGTCGACATGACACTGGTTCAATGACCGCCAAACTGCAGCCGATGGAGCATACCCCCGTGGATGGCAGTTCGTTGAGGCAAAGCCCATCAGTTGTTGGGCGATTGTTGAAATGAGCGTGGCTCTGCCAGGCGACGACATGCGAGCTAGCAAAGGCCTACGGACGCCATCTGTCCATCCGAAACGCAACGCCGCCCCCCCACTCAACTCCGAACCCTAGCAGGCTCATGGCGTCAGCTGACGTCACTTCCACAGAAGGGAGGAAGCCTTTCGCCATCCCTCGCGCCATCTCCTCTGCTCGCTGCCTGAAGTACTGGCCACGATGTGCTCAGGCTACCAAAGCTACCTTGAAAATTTGTCACGGAAAAAAACTATGACAAAACAATCGGGACCTCAACAACAGATTCCAACAGAGTGATGACGGAAGATGGTGCGTAGATTCCGATTTCGCTGGAACTCGATTTCCAGCGTTTACCGGTCACGCCCAACGACTAACCAAGTCGCTGTTTTGCGTCGCAAGTCTCCATCGATGGGTTGCGACGCGACTACGCGAGTGCGGCACGGTCACGAAGCAAAGGGTGTTCTCACACCGGTCCGTAGCAACTCCGAGCCGCGTTAGGCTGCTCCGCCCTGAAAAACTGGATCGAATGAATCGAGGTGGTTGAGGGATTGTTCTCACACCGGCGCCTATAGCAACTCGATTTCGCGGGAGTGCGATGTCAGGGCTTTTCAGACAATTTCGGATGCGACACCTGACAGCAGCTACCCATGTCTCCGAGACGCATCTTTCTGTCACCGCGGGAACGTCGGGCCGAGATGGACTACTTGCTAGAAGTTGCTACACCCCCAGAGGTGTAGCAACGCCTAGCAACTGGCGTAATTCCTCGAAAAACATTTTCTTTAAAACAGTGTCGTCGAAGCGCGAGTGATGCATGCATTTTTATTTTTCTTTCTTTGGATACGCCACCATACCACGACTGCGTGGTCGGATTCACTGCAGATCAACACGCAGTTGCGTCACCGACACCCCCTTACCTCTCTGTCGAGACCAAGTGCACGCATGGGACGCGTGGGACGCTTAGGACTTCGGGCGTGAAGTCTGGATCGGTGATCGCCATGGCTACGGTGAACCTCACCCTACATTTAGGTCACCATCCACTACATCCAACGCTTCCCACTGCAATCCGCGACTTCGTTTGCTCAAACGATGCCATACAAGTCCAAGTCCTTGGCAGAAAGTCGTCACTTGTCCTCTTCCATGCGACGTTTCCATGGCTTCTGACGACCCCCGCCATGCGACCATGGACTTGCGCTGCAACGATAGCCTTGATGCACTAGGCTATGGGCCGCTGCGTGTACATGCCGACGACTTCCAAGCCGTCTTCACGAATCTGCGAGCGCGGACGTACGGCACCGACGACGATGACGAGCACGACGCCGCGTTTGCATCGTCGTTGCCGGCGGAGGTGGCGGCAGCAGCGCAGGGCGGGACGGGCTCTGCATTCCGCCCAGTGGTACGTGCGAAGCCCGCTGACGGGGTCGCGGCCACGCTTGCGGTCGGCGCGACTATTGTGTCTGGCCCTGGCTTCCGTCCCGTGGTGCGCGCACCGTCCGCGAGTGTGGTGGCGCCTGTCCCACTCCGGCCCGTGCCCTGTCGTTCCACGCCGACCTTAGGTGCGTCAACAACTGGGCTCGCTAGTGTGGCTGGCGGGGCTGGCGGCCTGGCGTGCTGGCGGGCTGCGTGGCTGGTTTGCTCGCGGGCTGGCGGGTTTGCTGCCGGGCTGGCTGGCGGGCTTGTGGGCTGGCGGGC
The DNA here is from genome assembly GCA_023375785.1 of Penium margaritaceum. NCBI lineage: Eukaryota > Viridiplantae > Streptophyta > Zygnematophyceae > Desmidiales > Peniaceae > Penium > Penium margaritaceum. Next base: position 25,878 of record SZWC01014730.1, read on the forward strand.
TGGGCGGGCTGGGCGG
>SZWC01014730.1:58345-73209 GCA_023375785.1 Penium margaritaceum
AGCTGAGCAAAAGCTGCTACGCAGCTTCCGCGAAGCCGCCGCGGAGCGGCTGTACGCTCGCGCAGAATCGCGAGAGAGAGAGAGAGAGAGAGAGAGAGAGAAAGAATGTGGGGGGGTCGAGTTGACGTCAGCATTTTTGCTTCCTGATGTCATCAGGTCGTGCTGATGTCAGCAACCACCTGCTGACATCAGCACCATACTTTGCCAAATTTTTGGCCGGACAGTCAAAAATTTCCAGTGTCTCAACTCAGCGAGAAACGCTGATGCTTTTGCAATCCGACAAACCTGACCTGTCGACCCATACTGAGAGGCGACATGAACTCGTTTGACAACAAGGGGAAGGGGACAGGTGATCCCTCCTCCTCTACTTCTGGGGTCCTGAGCCCACGCTCGCAGGCCATTGAGGACCTGCAGAGCCAGCAGGATGAGATGTGTCACGTACAGCGGGAGCATACAGATGCCATCTGCACGCTGACTGAGCTTCTACGTGCCCACTCCACGGTCCCACGGCAGGTTTCCGAGGGAGCTGCCGGCGTCGCGGTCTCTACACATCAGTCGGCTCAGGCACCCGTGACAGGAGCTAGACGTGACCCACCACCTCCTGACCTCCTGGATGATGATCCATTCATGCCAGGCATGACATGCCACTCCCCTGATCATGAGATTCGAGTTCTTCAGGGGCACCTCTGTCAGCTACAGATGGGCAGCGGATCTCCTCGGTTTCCTCCGATACGATCGTCACCCGACTATCTCGGTGACTATCCCCTTCCAAGAGTCTTTCCTGTCCCTCGTCCTCCTCGACCTGCGGTTGCTCTCCCCACGGAGCGGCCACCCAAGGACTTTGAGACACCACCTCCACGGTACATCAGTGAGGACGGCTTCCACTGCTAGGAGGTCCTCTTTTAGGTTTGGGCTACTTCAGAGGGAGTGTGGCCCTACTACCACAGCCTGTATCAGCCTACAGACCCAGCACAGGTGCTGACAGCAGCCAGGGCGATGCGCGGACTCCTCTATGCCATGCCACGCGAGACCGTCGTCGATTTCTGCCCCTTCCTTGGCGAGGCCGGCACAGGCACCGGTGCCGATCCACGCGGAGGTTGGGATCCGGCCTTATCCTTACTAGCCGCAGAGACGCACGCCACTCATGTAGCACACATTCGTGCCTTCCACTCTCTCCGTCAGGGGCCTGCAGAGCCTGCAACCGATTACTGGCGACGCGCCATGCGTATCTACACGCGCCTTGGGACCTCAAGAGGCACACAGCTGTGGGCGCTCCGTACGATGATGTGCGGAGTTCGCCTTGAGTACACTGACATCTTCACACGGTACAGCGATGCTGTCCTCGAGCCCTTTTCAGCCACTCTGCAGCTTCTCCCTTGGGCGCATCAACTCTTCCTCCAGGTGACTTCAGCCCGCGAGGCAGCCGTGGCCCATCAGGAGACTTCACTTGATGCAGCAGTCGTCGCATCACCACCATCTTCCCTCTTGCAGTCTCCTTCTTCATCCTCCATCACGTCCTCATCTTCGTCCTCCTCTTCGGTCCCGCCCACACCCACTTAGACACAAGGTGTTGCAACAGTACCTCAGGGGAAGAAGAAGGGGAAGCGTGGATCAGGTCGGTAGCAGTCACAATAGCAGTCGGCATCCAGTGGTAGCAGTGGACGTTCTGTTCACTGCTACAACTGTGGAGGCGTCCATCGCTACACCGAGTGCCAGCAGCCGCTCGACTGGGCGTGGATTACTCATGGGCTCCAGGCTGCACACGCCCTCTGTTCCACGTCCAACGCGTCATCCTCGCCATCCTCCGGACACGTGGCGACCACGACTGCAGCTGTTCTCGCTTCCTCACCGGCGAGTAGCACTGATCCGGACCCACCTGACCGCATCATCGCTGAGCTCCAACACCTTCCGGCGCTCTGCTTTTAGGGAGGTACGAGTGTGTTGTCATTGTCGGGTGGTCCTCAGACTGTCTGTCTGTCCGTTCCTGTGGGTCGTGACGACGCGTGTGGGGGAGTACAGTCAGCATGTGATGATGATGGGCCCGACTGCACCGATTGGGTTCATGAGTCTCATCTTTGTGCCCTCCGTCGTTCCTCCCCACTGACGACTCAGCGTCCCTCTGATGCCGAGTGTTCCATTGCCCGTTGTACAGTGACGTCCACCAGTCGTGACTCCGGTGGCACTTGGATCATCGATTCTGGTGCCACTCATCACATGACGTGCCGTCGTAGTAATTTTGTTGTTCTCCATCCTGTCACGTCTGTCCGTTCCGTCCGTACAAGCTCTAGTAAGTCCTTGCCAGTCCATGGTGTTAGGATTGTATGTTTTGACGGTCCGTCTGGCCCCTTGTACCTTTCCGACGTGTTGTTTGTGCCTGATCTTGAGCTCAGCCTGCTTTCTATGCGTGCTCGCACAGTGATGGGTCTCTCTGTGGAGCATATCGCAGACTCAGCGACTGTGACTGCTACTGACACTCGCAGCGTTGTCCTTCGTGCCTCAGTCGTAGATGATCTATATCACGTCTCTCGGACCTCCTCCCCTTGCTCTCCTTCCTCCTCCAGTCAGGTCTGTGTCACTGGTGTTCTGTCTCCGGAACACCAGCGGTTGCTTCATCGCCGTCTGTGTCACGTGGGCTCCGATACTGTGTCGAAGCTCATTCGGACACAGCCAGCTCTCGGTCTTGACGCGGCTTCTTTCGAGAAGCCACCCAAGACCGACTGTCTCTTTTTTCGCTCAGGGGAAGATGCACCGATGCACCTATCCTGACTCTCGTTCCCGAGCGCTTCGGCCTCTCGAGCTTGTTCACTCAGACCTTCTCGGTCCTCTTCCGGTCGAGTCCCTATCTGATCGGGGCCGGTATGTTCTGTCGCTGACTGACGCCTTTACTCGGATGCGGTGGGTCTACAGCCTGCATCAGAAGAGCGACGCCGCCCTTGCGGTTCGACTCTGGCCTGTGATGGCTGAGCGTCAGTCATGTCACACGCTACATGCTTTCCGCCCGGATTGCGGCGGTGAGGTCCTTGGCGAGATGGACGGATTCTTTGCTGAGCACGGGATTTTTCACTAGGTCTCCGCTCCTGCTACCCCTCAGCAGAACGGTGTTTCCGAGCGCTGGAACCAGACCATGGAAGATGCGGTTCGCGCTATGTGGTCTGAGTGCGGTCTCCTTGAGTCCTTTGTCTTTGAGGGTTTCGCCTACATGACTTGGGTTAGGAACCGCCTCCTGCACGGTCTGCTTCTTGACCATATTACACCGTATGAGCTCTGGTTTGGACACCATGCTGACCTTTGTCTCGCTCGCATCTGGGGATCCCTGGCCTCGGTGTGGTACACCGAGGACCAGTAGGGGTCCAAGGTCTCAACTCGGGGTCGCTTGTGTGTCTTCGTAGGCATTTCCCCGCGGTCGAAGGCCTGGCGCTTTTGGGACCCTACTCATCGTCGCGTCATTTAGTCACGCGATGCGCTCTTTTTCGAGTCTCTCACCTACCGTGACCTGACTTCGATCACGGCACTCTCTGCCACACATGTTCCTACCTCTGAGGGTTCTCGGCGGATGGGGGAGACTTCTACGCCAGCGAGCACCTCTCACCAGGCTGATGTGTCCGTTCGAGCCCCCTTCACCTCTCGGTCTCCGGCCCTTGATGAGCCGACAATCATCGCCGTCGGTCCAGAGACCTCACCCGTAAAGCCTGTTTCACGCCCCACAGGTGCCCCTACTTCTGTTCCCGCGCCTACTTCTGCGCCAGTACCTGCGTCTCCTGGCACTCCTGTTTCTGTGTCTGGTCCAGTCTCCCCTACTCCCGTACCTGCGTCTGTTGGCACTCCTGCCTCTGTGTCAGGTCCAGTCTTGCCTGCTCCCGTAGTCACACCTAGCCCCGTGTCCCCCACACACGCATCTCCTCGCACGGCATCGCCGGCTGCCTTGCCTCAGCCCTCACCAGCTGTGGTCATGCCTGTCCCTGAGCCTGAGGTGCGCCCCTCGAGCTCGGGTTACTCCCGTGATCCTAGTGGCTGTCTTCGACCACTGGATTCCGGAGCTCAACGAGCGTTGGGCCTCGCACCCAGGCGTCTCTCTCGCAGCATCGCAAGTGGTGACCCCGTCACAAAGGCCCTAGGCCTTTGTGAGCTCACAGAGGTACATCCAGCGTGCACCGTAGGGCACGATCTTGTCACTCGCGAGTTCCATATCGCTTGTGATACAGCAGCTGATCTTGTCGTCGTCAGGCCTAGCACCGAGGCGTGTGCCCTTGCCACGCAGAGCTCTCTCTCTATGGCGCCCAACCCGGGCACCCTGAGTGAAGCTCTCTCATTATAGGATGTTGACGCTTGGCGCGCTGCCTGCGAGGATGAGCTTTGCGCTATCCGAGAGCATAGAGTCTACGAGCTTGTCGACCTTTCGCCTGGGAGGAAGGCTATTCAGGTCAAGTGGGTCTTTTGCAAGAAAGTGACGCCGAATGGCTCACTGGAACGCTACAAGGCCCGCTTGGTCGTCAAGGGGTACTCTCAGATTGAGGGCGTCGATTACACTGACACTTTTGCCCTTGTCGGCCGTATGACCTCAGCTTGAGCTCTATTCAGTGTAGTGGCTTAGCATGACTGGGAACTGCACCAGATGGATGTGAACAATGCGTTCCTCCATGGCTCTCTGGATGAGGAGATTTACGTGGCTCAGCCACCAGGCTTTGAGGACGGTGACAAGGTCTGGCGCTTGCGCAAGTCCTTGTACGGGCTCAAGCAGTCTCCGCGGTGTTGGTACCGGGAGATCACAGGCACTTCGACTCTTGCGGGATATGTACAAAGCAAGGCAAATTCCTCTCTCTTCATCCTAACGACACCTGAGCGGTTCACCGCCATCCTGGTCTATGTCGATGACCTTCTAAACGAGTTTCCGTCCCTGGAGGCCGTGAATGAGGCCAAGGCTGTCCTTCACACTGCCTACTGGATGAAGGACCTCGATCCTGCATCGGTGTTTCTTGGTATGGAGATCGTGCGAGATCACAGGCGTCGGACACTGTTCCTGCATTAGGCCCGATACGCACGAGTCGTAGGGGAGCGTTTCAGCAATCTCCTTGGTGTAGTGCCCACCGCTTTCACACCTTTTACACCCGATGGGCAAGATGCCCTAAAGGTGGATGATCCCACACAGCTGGGGGAGATAGTGGACATGACCTTGTACCTCCGTCTCATCGGATCTCTGATGTACCTGGCCACTACCACACGTCCTAACATCGCTTTTGTTGTCAACCTCCTTGCTCAGTTCTAGCAGGCTCCACGTGCCAGAGCCCTTCACGCGGCTGTGCGAGTGGTGCGATACGTGGTCTCCACGCCGTACCTCAGACTCTGCTTTCGTCGGCAGTGTTCGATGGTCCTTGACGGCTACACTAACAACGATTCGGCCTGGAGCCCAGATGGACGCAGCCGTATTGGCTACGTGTTCCTGATTGGTGGTACCGCTCTGTCTTGGCGAAGCGGGAAGCAGGGCTGCAACTCGTCGTAGGCATAGTACGTTGCTTTAGGCGTAGGGGCTACTAAGGCGGTATGGCTGCACCGCCTGTTTCTTGAGCTTGGTCAGTCGGTACCCGCCATTGTGCTTCGTTGCGACAACCAGAGTGCTCTCGCCATTGCGGAGAACTCCGGTGTCTTTCACGCTCGCACGAAGCACATTGCGGTTGAGTATCACTTTGTGCGTGATCTGGTGGAGCGACAGGTGATCTCCGTCATGTGGATTGGCACTGACATGCAGCGTGCTGATTTCTTGACAAAGGCACTCGCTCGCGAAAAGTTCCTGGTGGCCATTCGTTCTGCTGGGCTTCGCCCCATGCCTGAGGGCAGTTGAGTGTGGGATGTGTGTCCGTGTCCCAACTGTTTTACACTCACTATTGTACTTGTCCCAGTGCTGCACATGTATGGACATGCATACCATCGGGTCAAGGGGGAGTGTTGCGACGTTCTTGTACAGTCTACTGTGACCACTCAGTCGTGTCCATACTCGTGCAGATCCCTGAGGCGGGCCCTGGTGACACCGGTGCGACGACTGGCGGCGGACTACCAGCTTGAAGCTGGCCGACTACCGTTCGAGAGCCCCGGACACTGCCGGGACTCCCTGCTGTTTTTCCTGCAGCTCGCATGTCCGCCGACTGCATGTCGGCGGACATGCAAATCGGAGCCCAATTTGCATTCTTTTGCATTGCGTGTCGACTGCTTGATGATGGATGCATGCATGTGACCAGTCGTAGCGTCCGTCTTGTGATCCTGCACGTCTAGGTTCAGACGGCGTAGCATCGTGACATGTGTGCGCAGAGTTATGGCCAAAACAATGGTTTTGGGCCGGTTTTAGGACAGCTCTTGGACCGCCGCGTGCGACACCCGCGCCGCGGTAGGTATTTATGCCATGGACCTGTCATTTGTCCTCTCTCTCTGCAAATGCCATTGAAGCATTGAGACACTTTGCCTTGTGTCCCCTAGCCAAACTCTTGCCGTTGCGTGCACGACTTGTGACTGTCGTCACCGTCTGATCAGGCAGTGACGCCTGGTCAACCGGAGTGTTGCTAGGAAGCTTCCTTGCATCTTCTCACTACAACCTCTGCACACCTTCCATACATGTTCTTGGGGGCTACCCAGATTCTATCTTCTGCAAAGTCAACCTGGATTCTCCCACTTACTCTGCCTTAGTGCATAAAGGTTTTCTTCAACCTGCGCCATGGCGGGTGGGCAACAAGCTGAACATGGTGGCAACGTGTTCGCAAAGGCCATGGTCTCTCGGATCACCCCATCCACCCCACCCATGAAATGGTCGCCGGTCACCCACCATTGCAACCTGCGTCTTTCCACCCGAGTGCTTGGAACTCTAATCAAGTGACGGTTCTCCTCTGTTTCCACTTCCCCCCCCCCCCGACGCTCCAGCTGCAGGCGCTACCGCCGAACCTCCTGAAGCTCTCTCCACCCTGTGGTAAGAAGCGTGTTGGCATCCACAACACTCCTCGAATCATGCTNTGCACCTTTCAGTGCCCTCGCCCTCGCCCTCCTGCTCTCTTCTCCTCTGCCTCTAGGTCCTCCCACGTTCCGTCGCCCTCGGGAGTGCAGGCCACAGTCGCCAAAGTGGATGGCACTGGTGCGGAGGAAAGAAAAAGGCTTGGTGATCACAACATCGTGCGGATGTTTGAATCCCATGTGACAAAGGAAGCACTCGGGGAGGACCATCCGAATGTAGACACGGATGAAGAGCACGACAATGAAGACAATGATAAGGATTGGGACCACTGTCATCACCGTAAGGGAAACTTTGGCTGGTTCCTTGAAAAATGCAAGGCACCCACCAAATCCGACAAAGCTATCGATAGTGACAATGTTGTCGACAGCAACGAAGACGCCAAAAGGAGCCACAAAAGAATTTCCTGTTAGAGCAAACCAGAAAATACCGCGGCAAAGGAAATCATCTGTGCTTGCCAGAAGCTTGGAGAGGTGGGCACCGAGGCGGTGGGACAACTGAAAATCATCACCAATGGTAGAGGTACAAAACCACTTGGAGGAGTGGGAGCGGACCCCTCTTCCTACGATGTGACTGTAATGGGACATTTACATGCCCACTCCAATTTTGTAGAAGGCAACAGCTTCCTTCAGAAGGTGTGCCTATATTGGGGTATGCACACAAATCATAATCCCCTCAATTGGGTGAAATAACACAATCAATTCAAGTCTCTTGGGTGGATCGTCAAGGTTGTGACAATATCAGAGCTCAAGCTAGGGTTCGCAATCCTAGTGGCCCACCTTAGGCAAAACATCATAGACCTTATCAAAACGAGTGAACCAGGTCTTAGTCGTTGTCTTGATTTCAAGATTTGTCCATTTTTCACTTCTTACCCTTTATTCTGATTCGACTTTGACATCAAGCATGGCCCTTTCACTATTAGCGGCCTTGAGCGCAACCCATCACCGGTGTTTCCTTGTTGCTGATGCGACAATAAACTCTCAGAACACACCTACATCCATGCAACTTTGCTCGATCTCAACAGATGTGAACCGATTTGTGGTCTTTCCTTTCAAAGCACCAGATTTCATGGTAGACGAAATTGTTTTTGCGTGTTCATGATAAGAAAAAAAATACCCGCATTACAAAATACATGAATTTGTACGAGAAAAAAAAATAATATGAAAAACAAAGATCAGTACGGCAACACTTCGGTGCAACAACCTCAACAAGACATTACAGAGCATGACTCAAATTCCGGTGTGGTAGTGGCTAGAGTACACTGCAACTGCTAATGCCACCACTATTGGCAGAAAAGACCTACCAACCTTGACAAGTTTGGGGCCGGTCATGAACACGTCATTAGAACTTCCATTAGAACGTGAAGCTGACCAAACGGCTTAGCTACATCGAACACATTCTGCATGTCCACAAAGCTCCACTTGGTCAGTGGGATGACCGTGCCACAACACGACTTGAAGACAAGCTCTTCATATACGTGGTCAAGGAGTGGCGCATGCATTGATCTCACCTACAGTGGCATCTGATGCTATGGGAGACTTTCTCTACCTTTTTTGCAAATAGTGTATCTAATGCAAGAAGAAAAATCGGGCTTTCAAGAAACTCAAGGAATTCAAGCAGCTGGATAGCTCATTTGTGTCCTACTTTAGTGTGTTTAACACGTTTATGGAGGAAGCCAAAAGCTTCATTGAGGGCAATAGTGTCCACACCTGCAAAAATACTGCTTGAGTATTCTTGTGGTGGATTTTCCACAAAAATCAAAAGAACAAGACCACCACGACTGCAATGGGCTAGGCTTGGACAGCCGGGAGGGTGTTGTGTGACTACATGAGTGAAGTATACTTGGAAAACTCAACGCATTAATCGGATGTTTGGTTGACCGTACGTGTGCAACAAGGCTCCGACATGCACATGGATGCTGCATGGGTTGGAGGGAAAGCCCAAAAGTTCGGTGGGGTTCAATGCAAGCCGCTCATGAACCTCCCAGTCAGGAACACTGATGGGCAACAAGCCCCCAATCACAAGCACCTTTACGAATACGATGAGCTACAAGTGACGCATGAGCATCACAACACACCCTGGCTACTTCAGGGTTGCATGGATTCTTCATACAGCCCTTCGCATTGGCACCGGTTTTACTCGCTTGTGGTATGGTGCAATAGGAGGCTATAGACAGATTCGTGGCAGTGGCAATGGACCCGGTTTTATGAATGGACGAGGTCACCGTGCAGGTTTCATCCACCCCTGAGCAATAGTAATGGGGACCACTCAGGGAGGAAAAGTGATCACAAGTGTTGATTCATGTTTTCAGACAAGGAAATGAAGCAATATGAATCATTGATGAGTTTAAACATCTCACTTACCATATTTCCTAGTGATTTCTTCTTTAAAGAAAAAGGTTGTGATGTTATCTTGTCTTTGTATTTCATTGTTTTATTCTAGTCTAAATGGAAGAAACAGGGTTCATTCCTAGTTCTCATTTCGTCCCCGAGACTGATTTTTCCCCCGTGGTCTATGGTCGACTTCCCGGTAAGCTTCCTATCGGCGAGTTTGAAANTCAAGTCTCTTGGGTGGATCGTCAAGGTTGTGACAATATCAGAGCTCAAGCTAGGGTTCGCAATCCTAGTGGCCCACCTTAGGCAAAACATCATAGACCTTATCAAAACGAGTGAACCAGGTCTTAGTCGTTGTCTTGATTTCAAGATTTGTCCATTATTCACTTCTTACCCTTTATTCTGATTCGACTTTGACATCAAGCATGGCCCTTTCACTATTAGCGGCCTCGAGCGCAACCCATCACCGGTGTTTCCTTGTTGCTGATGCGACAATAAACTCTCAGAACACACCTACATCCATGCAACTTTGCTCGATCTCAACAGATGTGAACCGATTTGTGGTCTTTCTTTTCAAAGCACCAGATTTCATGGTAGACGAAATTGTTTTTGCGTGTTCATGATAAGAAAAAAAATACCCGCATTACAAAATACATGAATTTGTACGAGAAAAAAAATCAATATGAAAAACGAAGATCAGTACGGTAACACTCCGGTGCAACAACCTCAACAAGACATTACAGAGCATGACTCAAATTCCGGTGTGATAGTGGCTAGAGTACACTGCAACTGCTAATGCCACCACTATTGGCAGAAAAGACCTACCAACCTTGACAAGTTTGGGGCCGGTCATGAACACGTCCTTAGAACTTCCATTAGAACGTGAAGCTGACCAAACGGCTTAGCTACATCAAACACATTCTGCATGTCCACAAAGCTCCACTTGGTCAGTGGGATGACCGTGCCACAACACGACTTGAAGACAAGCTCTTCATATACGTGGTCAAGGAGTGGCGCATGCATTGATCTCACCTACAGTGGCATCTGATGCTATGGGAGACTTTCTCTACCTTTTGTGCAAATAGTGTATCTAATGCAAGAAGAAAAATCGGGCTTTCAAGAAACTCAAGGAATTCAAGTAGCTGGATAGCTCGTTTGTGTCCTACTTTAGTGTGTTTAACACGTTTATGGAGGAAGCCAAAAGCTTCATTGAGGGCAATAGTGTCCACACCTGCAAAAATACTGCTTGAGTATTTTTGTGGTGGATTTTCCACAAAAAGCAAAAGAACAAGACCACCACGACTGCAATGGGCTAGGCTTGGACAGCCGAGAGGGTGTTGTGTGACTACATGAGTGAAGTATATTTGGAAAATTCAACGCATTAATCGGATGTTTGGTTGACCGTACGTGTGCAACAAGGCTCTGACATGCACATGGATGCTGCATGGGTTGGAGGGAAAGCCCAAAAGTTCGGTGGGGTTCAATGCAAGCCGCTCATGAACCTCCCAGTCAGGAACACTGATGGGCAACAAGCCCCCAATCACAAGCACCTTTACGAATACGATGAGCTACAAGTGACGCATGAGCATCACAACACAACCTTCCATGAAGGGCCCCACCAAAAATTCATGCACCCTGGCTACTTCAGGGTTGCATGGATTCTTCATACAGCCCTTCGCATTGGCACCGGTTTTACTCGCTTGTGGTATGGTGCAATAGGAGGCTATAGACAGATTCGTGGCAGTGGCAATGGACCCGGTTTTATGAATGGACGAGGTCACCGTGCAGGTTTCATCCACCCCTGAGCAATAGTAATGGGGACCACTCAGGGAGGAAAAGTGATCACAAGTATTGATTCATGTTTTCAGACAAGGAAATGAAGCAATATGAATTATTGATGAGTTTAAACATCTCACTTACCATATTTCCTAGTGATTTCTACTTTAAAGAAAAAGGTTGTGATGTTATTTTGTCTTTGTATTTCATTGTTTTATTCTAGTCTAAATGGAAGAAACAGGGTTCATTCCTAGTTCTCATTTCGTCCCCGAGACTGATTTTTCCCCCGTGGTCTATGGTCGACTTCCCGGTAAGCTTCCTATCGGCGAGTTTGAAACTCCAAAACGAGGAACCCATTCACAAAAACGGTCGACTCTAGCTCGTTGACCATTGTCACTTTGAGTTCACCCGCCAGTGATCTGGTCTGGCAACGAGCAATCGGACCCGTCTATTTGGCATGCCGAAGTGCACTAGAAGCCGATTTGTATGCACATCTTGCCTCACGTGGGTAACTTTAGGACTGCAAGCTGAGTGTTTTTCCACACATTTATCCACACAGCACAACACTTGGACACCATGGCTACTCTCAAGGCATTTTTCAAGAAAGTTTCACCTGAGGAACACCGAAACGCGTCGCATGTGTACTGGCTGCTCAAAAGCCATAAGCACCCCCCCTTTGTTTGCTGGGGTTCACGTCATCCGAGGGAGCACGCCCTTGTCCTACCCGTGGCGGAAACCCATGTGAACCCTGCTGATGACAGCATCCACAAACGCCTCCCACGATGCAGAGCAAAGAAGGTCGTCATATCGGACGACGAGTCTGAGACAGGCCAGGTGGCCAATGGCAGCCAGGTGGCCGACGGCAGCCATGTAGCGGACACGTCTGCCATGGACCCCACCCTACAAGATATCGTTCCTGAAAACCCATGAGACGTGGTTGAACACGTGACATTTGACGCATTGATGGACGAGCTTGACGACAACGCAGTTGCTGACGAGACGGCGATTGTGGCTGACACCAATCCCCTCATGCTCCCTCAACGTTGTCCGATCCGTCCTCTCCCTCCACGTCCTCCTCAACTGAATCGACCGCCAAGCATGGACGGTACATGGATTGGTCCAGCCTGGGACATGTACCAATCATTCATGCAACTGTGGTACGCACGGAAAGCATTGGCAAAGCGATCAACCATCTTCATGACCACTATTGCTTGCCGCATGCCGCATCCATTTATGACAAGCTGGCGCCATCTACGGTCAGGGGCTGGTATGAACCCGGCATCCTCTGCCTTTGTGCCATCTACGCCCCAGCATTGGCGGGTGTACCCAAAAGAACCAATTGAAGAAGCTGCCAAGACTTCCGTGTGGCTTCAGGTTTCACGCGGATGCAAGGCCATGTGGTGTTCATTGTCGCAATTAATGTCGCAAGGGCATTTTGTGATTCCAAATGGCATAACCGTGAACTCATAGTGTCTGTATCTGGTGTGGAATGTTGTCTCCTTGATGTCCTTGTCAGGTACATGGATCTTATAATGACCGCTGCATAAGTTGATTTTGCTAAACATTTGGGTCCCATGGAGTTGGTCAAAATGGTTGTCTACCCATGGAAGAGGGCAGTGATTCTTGACGGTGATGTCGTTCAATGCCAGGCAGTCTACGCACATCCGCATCTCTCTTACTTTATTTTTCACACAAATCATAGGCATTGCAAAAGGTGACGTGTAAGGTCTCATGAACCCTTGATCAAGCAACTTGTCCAACTGCTTCTTGAATTTGGTCAGCTTGTGATCACTCGTTTGATAGGTTTCCTTCATTATTGGTCTGTTTTCTAGCTTTAGGACTATTTGATGGTCCATTTTCTAACATGGAGGAAACTATTGGAGTAATTCATTGAAAAAACTCCCCTTGAAACTCCTTGACGAGTACTGCAACTCCTCTAGTACAGGTGCAAACTTCTAAACTATCCAGGCTGATGATGTTGCCTCCGTAGGTGTAACTTCTTCTGTCTCTCTAGTCTACACATGGACTAGCCACGCTTCAGCATTGCATCTTACATATCTCTTGGCCATGTTTGATGAGATCGGTTTGTGTTTTGTGGCTGCCACAACGTCCTCTCCTACTTCCACCCTTGCTATTCTCGAAGCTACCCTTGTATCGTGTGTCACTAGACCATGGACAGATGTCATTTTCAACCAACGATGTTGGCGTAATCTAATCTACTGGTCTGATTTACCTTCGGATTGTGTCAGTACAAGAATCTCACCTCAGGGTGATTTTGTTGTCGTCCCTTTGGTAAGCTTTCCAAACCATTACTTCGTACAGGTCTCTCATTTGTAGTCAAAGGAGTTCGCAACGTTTGTGGAACTGCAGTCATCCTTCAATTGTTTTCCCTTCAAACACTCTTGGTTTGGTCTACAAACCTAGCTTCTTAACCATGTAATTGCTTAAAAAGTTATGAGAAGCTCCTCCATCTTATAGTATCCGTAAGTTTTGTGAAGTTAACAAACCATGAGTAGCACTCATACCAACATCGTCAGGTGGTCGCCCTCGTACCCCTCTTCAAGTTTCGCGATCTTAGGAACCCTAATTTGTGGCGATGTGAGCCCCTCAGTCAGCACAACACCTTTCGACCGGACAGAAGCCTTGCAATCTTCTCTTGCCCTTTGCCTTTTCCCAGCTTTTTTCCTTCTTTTGTCATTTCTCCCCATTGGTGGTTTGTTGCTGCCGTTTTTTAAATCGTGCGAAAAAAGACCAAGCCTCTTGCAGGTCCAACAAAGTCGTTGATTGCAGTGATCAACAACATCAATATCCATTCCAAAACAGGTTTTTTTAATGCGACTTTCCTCCGCCACGATAAGACTTGTGGCTTTCGGGTCACCAATTGTTGGATACCTCCATCCGAGCGTTTTTGTTAGTGTTGTCAATGCGATTAGCTATTGCGATAACTTGTAAATGGTCATCGTGGATGCCAAGAAATGTATTTTTCTACAGAGATTAATGCTAGAGGCTGTTGTAGTATAATTAGGGTTCATCAGGGGTGAGGTCATTGCAATTTCACAAGGACGCCACCACTTTAGACTGTTGACGTAGGTGTTTAATGTTCAATCGTGTGTCAGAGATTTTGTTGAGAAACCTGAAGCAAGTGAGGGTAGCGTGCATGGACCACCACCTCAAAGTTGTGCCACGCAAAAATGAGGCCGCGAGGTCAACCCTTTTTTGTCGTCGTTGACCCGAGCAGCGGTGAAGAACNTCCATTGGGTTCATCAGTGTCGTGCCATTTTCCGCTAAGGTTATTGCTGATTCTGGCTTTTCTAGAGAGCGTATGTGTTTGTCCTTTTGATCCTCCATCACATGAAGGTTTGCCAGTGACTGCTCCTCCGTTGCACTCACTCCATTCACCTTTGTCATTGCAATGTATGCGAGCTTCTGAATGGTGGAGATATGCTAGAGATTTTGGCAAGGTTGTTGCCGGGTACTTAATGTGTTGGTTGTCCCTCTAGTGTTGCAATGCTCTGATATCAAGTGTGACTTTTAGTAGCATGTAGGTGGTTCACACATTTAGAACCAATCATCCCAAATTCATGCACTTCTCGAATCGTGTACACCACATTGAGCCATACACAAGAGATTTCTAGGAAAAATGCTTCAAGTTGTTTCTAAGCAAGGGAATATGATGCACGATGAAATGTACACATAAATCTGTCAAATGTGCACAGGTTTATATTTGTTGTTGACAGTTCCAAGAACATTCCGCATGCACTCCTGTA
>SZWC01014731.1:13179-35603 GCA_023375785.1 Penium margaritaceum
ACACACACACACACACACACACACACACACACACCACCACCACCACCACCACCATACCACTGCAGGTGATTAATCTCGACTGAGGCTCTCTGGTGCAAACCGGGACACAGCATGGAGCACACAGTGGTGATGACACCATCAAGTCACCAAGTCGTGGCCAGAGCATCAGCGTCACCCTCACGACGAGCCTCAGCCTAGTGATAATCCTGCATGTCAAAATGGGGGAATACATTTGTAGAAGTACATGCTTGTGATGTAACTGGGTTCCTACACACTTGCATGATTTTAGCGTAGTGTTCCGGGTTGCCGATTCCTCAGGACCACATGTCCGGTTTATACCGGCGTGTGAGAAACCGCCTGGAGCTAGTTTGCTCCAGGGTCGGGTTTGATCCCTGGGTGGCGTCCGGGCTCCACGTCGAGTTGTTCGCGTGCGTGGCCCGGTCAACCGGCATTTACCACTTCGCTCTCTTGTTACTCATACACTTGTTACTCTTACATACTTCTTCACGTGGTTTTTGCCCCGATCTATGGCTTCTCCCGTCGCTTGCTACTTGCTTGCTTGGTTAGCAATCAAGGCTACCTACTGGTATTAGAGCAGGAGGGCTTCTTCCTCCTCGCAACAGTCCTGAGACCTCGTGAAACCATGTCGGGCAACTTCTCCGTGGCGGATGATCCCGTGCGAGCCACACACTCGCAACCGTGGTAGGTAGAAGCAGCAACAGAAGCCTCCGCCACTACAGTCTCTGAAATCGCACCCGTGGCTCACGGTGTGCCTCACTCTCGTGCACGGGTCATGCACATATTTGGAGCTATTCCCGGGCACCTCGCTGAGCTTCGGCCGTTGCATGCACGTCGGTGCAGTCAAGCGGCTACAACGACCTTCGCTCCATTCTCCCATGAGCCGCGAGTGCACATTCTTCGCAGTGACTCACGCCGCACCCCACTCTGCGAGGTGCGGTTGTTTCTGGCATCACCACCATTACGGCATTGTCCCCCCTCTGCCGTGCTTCAGTTTCCGCACGCACGACGGACGCACGTGACTGTCTCTCAACAGTCACGTGAGTGCCTTCTCCACTGCACCACCCGCTGCACCCGCAATCTGCGTGGTACCTCGGCCTCGTGCACACAATTGCCCCATGCACCGGCACCTCTCGGCTTCCGTTCTCTTGCTCCACACTTGGTGCCTTCTCCACTGCATCACCCATTGCACCTGCAATCTATGTGGTGTCTTGGTTCGTGCACACAGCTGCCCCGTGCACCGGCACCTCTCTGCCTCCGTTCTCCTGCTCCACACATGGTACCTTGCTCCGCGTACTACCCTTGCAGCAGCTGACACATATGCACCAGCTAGATGAACAAGAGTAGCTGAACCTTTTCCTGTGCACCTCTCAGCACCTCTGGCTGCCTCCCAGGCAGCCAAGCACTCGGCGCACTGGCGTCTCCGCATGCAACTTAGCCTATCCCACATCTTCCACTGCCGTACGTGAGCAAGCTCGCATCGAGGAGGAGCTTGCGTATTACGAGGAGCGGGCGGAGAGGGAGGTGTGGTTGAGGGTTCGCCGCAGCAGCCTAGGCTACCACCCCGGCGAAGAATTCGACCCCGCTAATTACTACGAGTGGGCAGACGCAAAGGACTACGCAGCCCACTGTCGGTCAGCCGCCAACGACTCTCCGACGGCGTAGAACGAGCCGGCTACGGCGCCACCGCATGATCATCGATCTCTTCACTCATCGGTAAGCCCACCCGTTGCCCATAGGACCCGCCAGCGACGTTGCCAAGCTGCTCTACACAACACATCGCCATTTTCTGCGGCAGTAGCATCAGGGGCGCCTACTTCACGCCATGCCTCATCTTCGGTAGCGTCAGGTGCAGAGTCATCGTCTTCTCCAACCCCTGATATTCAGACTACCCTGCAGGCTGCGCTTGTGTCCAGTGCTGCTGTCGCATCTACCTTTGCAGCCACTACACGTGCTGCACGTGCACCAGCCAGCACTGCTGCTGGCAGAGCCATTGAGACCTACACTGTGTCTGTAGTTGATCAGGGAAATTTGGCGGCTGTTGCCATCAACATAGTGACTCAGATTTCTGCCGCAGTAGATGTAGTCGCATCAGCAGCAGCAACAGCAACCACACCGCTCTCCAATGCTGTTGAGTCTATCCACACCTCCAAAGTCCAGGCATCATCTCTGCCCTCCTCTTCGTCTTCAGCCACTCGTCACATTCAGCTGTTGATCTAAACCACTGCAGCCATCTCTGGTCTGTCAGCTGCAGCGCTGACAAGAGTAGCCTGTCTCATTGTGTCCGCATCAGCCGTTGTTGCTGTTGTAGCCTCCTCAACTACAGTAGCTCTTCCACCGTTATTCTCATTGCGCCGCCGTGCCTGGTGAGCCTGGCTTCTCTTGGTCTCTCTCTCTCTCTTCCTGTCGCTTCTGTATTGGCGTGTTTGTGCGTCTAGGTTGTTGCCTTGTAGCGAACTTCCGCCGCACTCATCACACATTTCCCACGCCCTCTGGGGCGAGGGAAACTCTGTCGAATTTTTCTCGGCAGAGTCACGCAACTGGCAATATGCCAGTTGACGATGACCAATACACAGCCTTGCAAGCTGAACTGCAGCGAGAGCGCAATGCACTGCAGGCAGCACTCACTGCTCAGCGCGTCGCTGAGGAGAAGCTGTGGGCTGAGCAGGCAGACCAANTTCTGTATTGGCGTGTTTGTGCGTCTAGGTTGTTGCCTTGTAGCGAACTTCCGCCGCACTCATCACACATTTCCCACGCCCTCTGGGGCGAGGGAAACTCTGTCGAATTTTTCTCGGCAGAGTCACGCAACTGGCAATATGCCAGTTGACGATGACCAATACACAGCCTTGCAAGCTGAACTGCAGCGAGAGCGCAATGCACTGCAGGCAGCACTCACTGCTCAGCGCGTCGCTGAGGAGAAGCTGTGGGCTGAGCAGGCAGACCAAGAAACCTTCGCAGATCACATTGCTGACTTGGTCATTAATCGCCTCCAACCCACACTACGCAGCACACAGTCCGTTGGCATTGCTGCAGCATTCTCCACCTCATCTGCTTCCGTATCTGCTGCCACTGGCTCATCTTCCTCTGACTCTTTAATAGATGCCGCCGCAGCCGGCGTAGCTGTAGCAAAATCACTTGCCTCATCAGTGCAGTGCAAACCTGACTTTGGCTCTAATCCACCTCACTTCACCTGCAATCTCACATTCCACTGTTGGGAGGTTCGTTTCAGCGCGTGGGCACAAGGGGAGCAGCTCTGGGAATACTACCATGAACTCAACCCCTCTGCTGCTCCACCTTTCGTGCCAATCGAATCTCAGTCTGCACGGGCTGTATGTGCCCTCATGCACGCCGGACCCGACAATCTCACTAATGAGATCGGGTCCTACAATGCTGACACTGCACGCCGCACCCCTGTTGACCCGGTTGGTATTGACGCACTGATCAAGCGACGCACGATAGTGACTTGGCATGTAGCTCAGAGTGTCCTCACTGTCCAGTTCAACATGCAATCTATGCGTGCTGATGAGACTGCAGATGTATATTGGGCACGTAGTCTATGACTCCAGCGCGACCTCGGCAAGGCTGCCCCTGGCTAGCTCCACGCTGTTCTCTCCATTGTCAATGTCCTCATCCGAGAACTCAGTGACATCTTCCCCGAGGTGAAGGCTACTGAGCTTGAACACGTGGCTGCCGTCCCTGTCCCAGCTAACGCACCTCCCGGCATTGGTGCATTGTGGGAGTTCACCTCCTGACGTCTGACCGCCTGGTGGAGCTCCCTGTAGAAGAAACACATTTATTGCGCTGCAATTGCAGCAGCTACCACTGTACTCCCTTCTACCTCCACCTCTTTGGCTCCTGCATCGTCCTCCACCACCACTTCCATCACGACTGCTACATCTCTTGCTTCTCAAGGGGGTGGTCGCGGTGGGAGGGGTGGTCAAGGTAAAGGTAGAGGGGGTGGCTCTGGCGGTGGTGGGCAAGGAAGGAGTGGCAAGGGTCGCAGCTCTAATAGCGCCGCACCCGCATCCTCCTCCTCCAGCACTGTTACCTGCTGGAACTGCGGTGCCACCGGTCATGCAGCGCCCAAATGCCGAGAGCCACCTGATGATGCCTGCCTTGCCTCAGCCATGCGTGCACACTCGGCACACTCCATAGGGTCTGGTGGTGGCTCTACCCGTTCCTCCACCTCCACAGGTTCGGGCGGTGTTTCTTCGCATTCTTCCTCCTCCGCTCCTACAGCTGCTGCCTACACCACTACCCACTCTTCACCGCTGCCGCTCGCACCCTGGGGTTGGCCCCCCAGAATTGGCAGCCCTATCTACTTCGGACCCCCGTCCGGGTTCTACTCTCCTCCACCGTGGGCATCCTCCACCCACAGCTCCTAGCGCCCCTCTTCTGCCATACTCATCACCGGGCCGTCTGAGGACGACCGCCAGCTGGACTCTTCCCTCTCTCATGCCATCCACCATCGTCACCTCCGTGATTAGGGAGGTGAGAGTGGATATTCGGTTCAGGGGGGACTTGCGTATGCCGCTGATTTGTCTCTCCGTGGGTCGTCTTGTGGTCATGTTCACGGTTTTTCCCCAGTCGATGTTCCGTGGATTGAGCAGTGGCAGTCTTACAGTCTTCCTCGTTGTCATGCCGCCTGTGGTCAGCACCTTTCTCCTCACTCTGCCATTGCTGCCGTGAGTTGTGACCCTGCTAATATCCGCGTGATGGGTGGCTTCTGGATCCTTGATTCAGGGGCCACTCACCACATGACCTCTTGTCATTCCTGGTTTGTTTTGCTGGGTCCCGTTGGCTCTGTTCGCTTCGTTCGCACCGGCTCTGGCTAGCTTCTACCTGTCCAGGGTGTTGGGGTTGTCCGCTATGTTGGCCCGAGGGGGGGAACTCTTTCTGCCTAACGTTTTGTACGTCCCTGCTCTTAAGCTCAGTTTGCAGTCTGTTACGACACTTGACGACCAGGGCATGGACATCTCCTCCAGCCGTGGCATTGCCTCTGTCCTGCATCGCGCTACAAGTAATGTTTGTCTGCGTGGCACTCGTTGTGATTGCTTGTTTTGTGTACCATTGTTTGCACCACATCCTTGACCGCTCTCGTTCATGTGGCCCGCTCTCTCACTCCGGCACATGCACAGTTGCTCCATCGCCATCTCTATTACATTCACACTGCTGCCGTTGACTGTTTGCTTCGGGACACGCCCGCTCATGGTCTTGATATCGACACGTTCTCTGCTCCTTGCCCCAGTGACTGTCTTGACTGTGCCCAGGGAAAGATGCATCGCTCCCCTCTTTCCACGTCAGAGTCGCGCATGTCTCACCCTCTTGACATCCTTCATGCCAATGTCATGGGACTCCTTGCCCATGACGCACTCGGGGGGGTTGGTCGCTATGTCCTCTATCTCACAAACAATTTTTCTTGCATGTGCTGGGTCTTTGCCCTTCGGCAAAAAAATGACGTTTGCCCCACTGGCTGCCACAGGCCAAGCTGGCCTGTGGTCGCTGTCTGAAAGTATTTCACTGTGATAGTGGTGGAGAATTCATGGGTCCCATTGCTCGCTTCTTGACGTCTTCCGAAGTGTGTATGGAACCTTCAGCCCCCTACACACCCGAACAAAATGGCGTCTTTGAACGCTGGAACCGCACACTTGCCGACAGCGTCCGCACTCTCCTCAATGAGTCCTCTCTCTCCCCCGTCATCTCTTTTGAGGCAATGTCCTACATGACTTGGGTGTGGAACCGTTTTCCCCACAGTCCCCTACCCCGTCATGTCATGCTATTCGAACGTTGGTACGATCGCCGTGCTATCATTCATCTGCCTCGTGTCTACAGCTGTGTGGCTGCTGTCTGGTTGCCCGAAGACTTTTGCGACGGCAAGCTAAACCCTCGCGCTCATCTTTGCACCTTTCTTGGTGTTTCCGCCATGTCCAAAGCATGGCGCTTTTGGGACCCTGACCGCTCTCGTGTCGTTGAGTCGCGTGATGCACTCTTCTTTGAGGATGTCTTCCCTCGTGACCTGTCTCATGTCCCTCCTCCTTCCTCTCTCTTTCTCCTCGCTCCGTCGGCTCGGGGGGTGTGTTTGTCCCTACCTCCGATCTCCGAGCGTCATCCTCTCCTCTTCACACAGCACCCCCTATTATCATGCACAATGAGGATGATGACTCCTCCTCATCCTCCCATACCTCTTCTGAGTCGTCTGCATCACACCCTTCCTCGGATTTTGTGTCACCCTTGTCTTCCACCCACAGTCCCAAGTCCTCGTCGCCCTCTAGCAGTCCCGAGTCCTCACGCTCGGCACCCACTCCCAAGTAGTTCCCTGTCCATTCCATCACTCCCAACTCTCCAGACAATGAGTTCTCCCCGGTGGTTGAAGGTGACGTACCTCATGCCCCAATCTCTGACCCTGAGCCCTACACTCATGGGGGGAGACTGCGTGCTCTTCCTTCCTCTCAGTCCTAACAGCCCTCCCGTGAGCACTCCCGCTCTTCTAGGACACCTGCTGAGTCTGTTCTTGTTGGCTCGTCCAAAGCCTCTCAGCCCAATCAACGGGTCACGTGCTCCAGCGCCTCGTCCTCCACAGCCGGTACCTAAAGTGTGCCTTACCGGCCTTGATGCAGTGGGCTTGTCTCTGAGCATTGTGCACCGCAACTTGGCAATTGGCTACGCTCTCATAGTCCATGAGTTCCTCAGTGCTCTTGAGTCCTCCGTCGCCGGCTATGTCGCCGCATGTTTCGCGGCCTCTGGCCTACCCACTCTCCCCCCTGAGCCTACCACTGTCCGGCAGGCTCAAGTGGCAGCTAACGATGACTTCTGGGAGAAAGCCATGTAGGAGGAGCTCACGGCCCTCTAGGAGCATGGGGTCTGTGAGCTCGTAGACCTTCCTGCAGGCCGTAAGGCAGCCTCTGCCCGATGGGTCCTTCGACTTAAGCTGAAGCCCGATGGGACACTCGACCGGTACAAGGCTCGTCTCACGGCCAAGGGGTTCTCTTAGATTCCTAGGATTGACTTTGATGAGTCCTTTGCACCGGTCGTAAGGTACACCACTACCCGAGCACTGTTGAGTCTTGTCGCACAACATGACTGGGAACTGGAACAGATGGATGTCAACAATGCTTTCCTACATGGAAAGCTTGACGAAGAGATCTACATGATCCAGCCACCGAGCTTCACCGATGGCACAAACAAGGTCTTGCGACTGCGTAAGGCCCTCTATGGACTCAAGCAGTTGCCACGTTGTTGGAACATGGAGATCTCTCGACCCTCGAGTGGGGAGGTTACCGTCGCAACACGGTTGATCCGACACTCTTCTTGAGTACCCCCTCAGAGTCGTTTGTGGCCATACTTGTCTATGTCAATGACCTGCTCATTGCCTTGCGCAGTCTCGCAACTGTTCAGTCGGTGAAGGACTTGCTGCAGTCTGCATACAAGATGAAGGACCTAGGTCCAGCACAGGTGTTTCTGGGAATGGAGCTTGAGCGTGGCCGTCAACGTCGCACTGTGCACGTACACCAGGCTGCATACATCCGTACACTGGGGGAGCACTTTGCCTCCCTGCTTGCTGACATCCCTATCGCATCTACACCGATGACTCTGGCAGGCCAGCGCCTTCTGAAGTCACTCAATTTGGTGCAGCTGCGGGAGTTTGTTGATGTTACAGACTACCTTAGTGTGGTTGACTCCCTCATGTACCTCACTACTACCACCCTGGCGGACGTGGCCTTCTCGGTCAACTTCCTGGCCCAGTTCTCCTAGCAGCCTCGCCAGAAGCATCTCGAGGCTGCACTTTGCATGGTACGCTACACGTTATCCACTACAAGCGTGGGAATCTGCTACCATGCCTAGCCTTCTTCGGTCGTGGACGGATACACAGACAATGACTGGGCAAATGAAACAGATTCTCACGCTCGTAGTGGCTACATCTTTCTTATCGGAGGGGCTGTTGTCTCTTGGAAGAGTGGAGAATTGGATTGTGTTGATCGAAGCTCCAGTGAGAGTGTGTGGCTGTCCCGCCTGTTGCAACAGTTGCGTGTCCCCATTCGTTGAATCACTCTGCGCTATGACAACCAAAGTGCAAAGGCAATTGCCGAGCACGATGGCATGCATCATTTTCACACAAAGCACATCAACATTGAGCATCATTTTGTACGCAAGCGCATTGCTACTGGAGAGATTCAGGTTGTCTGGGTCGATACTGGTCAACAGCGTGCAGACCTCCTCACTAAAGCTCTCTGCAATGACATGTTCAAAGCGGTTGTGCATGATGTTGGCTTGTTGCGCCCTCGTGATGTCCCAGGTTGACGTGAGTCCTTTGTTCCTCACTATCCTATGATGTGTTCCTTTATCTTGTGTGTGTGTGGGTTCTTCGTCTGTGGGTCATGGGGGAGTGTTGGTTATGGTTGTGACACGCGCAAGTGCCCTCTTGTCTCCGTGCATACACACACCACCATACCACTACAGGTGATTGATCTTAACTGAGGCTCTCTGGAGCAAACCGTGACGCAGCATGGAGCACACAGTGGTGATGACACCATCAAGTCACCAAGTCGTGGCCAGAGCATCAGCTTCACCCTCACGACGAGCCTTAGCCTAGTGATAATCCTGCATGTCAAAATGGGTGAATACATTTGTAGAAGTACATGCTTGTGATGTAACTGGGTTCCTACACACTTGCATGCTTTTAGCGTAGTGTACCGGGTTGCTAGTCCCTCGGGACCACACGTCTAGTTTGTACCGTCATGTGAGTAACCACCTAGAGCTCGTTTGCTCCAGGGCCGGGTTCGATCCCTAGGTGGCGTCCGGGCCCCACGTTGAGTTGTTCGCGTGGGTAGCCCGGTCAAGCGGCACTTACCACTTCGCTCTCTTGTTACTCATACACTTGTTACTCTTACATACTTCTTCATATGGTTTTTCCCCCAATCTATGGCTTCTCCCGTCGCGTGCTACTTGCTTGCTTGCTTTGCAATCAAGGCTACCTACAACGACTCCACACGTGTCACTCGACGATCGACCCAACGACCCCGATAATGCCTTGTTTGTAACTCGACACTTGTGTTTATGTGTTTGATCATTTCTACATTTGTCATTGAAGTACACTTTCTGCTAGTAATAAATTGTTCAAGTGTCCCAAAGTCTCAAATGTGTTCTGCCTGGCAACTCCTACCTGTTCACCATCTACGCTCTATTTGGCATAACACTTGGTATCAGAGCATAGTGGTGTTAGAGAGCCATGTGATAAGTTTACCCATCTGGAGGACTACCTCGCACAAGCCGTCAACACATCCCGCACATTAAGACTTTGCAGAATTTGCGACTACGACGTGAAGCGAGCGAGCTCATGCGATGAAAAGCAGCGGGTCTTTGGCGAAGACTTTGGCAATGGAGGAGCAGAACGTGCCTATGCACACGAACATGGAAGCGGTAGGGAACGCTGGCAATGCATGTTACATGGTAGCTGGATCAACCCCTACGACTCTGACGACCAGCTCGTTCGTGGATCCAATGGAGGTAAACCAGCCACCCCTATCGACAGCATTGACGTCGGGAGCGGGAACGATAAGTGGCACCGGACGATAGGCGCAAATCAACAAGGAACTGGCAAACTGTATCTCCGTGCTCAAGTGGATCAACAGCAATCTACTCCAACAACTTAATCCAACAACTCAACGTCGCGATGGAGGCTCTTGTAACGCAAGTGCAGGAGAGGCGGTGTTGGTCAAGAGAAACACCCAACTCTCGTGCAAACATAGAATTCGTCTGAACCCACCAGAACCTTTGATCCTGTGTATTGCAAGGGACCGATGGTTCAGATGTATTTGACAGTTTTGGAGGTGTACTTCACCATTTCTGGTGTCAACGATGATCAAAAGAAGATTGACCTTGCGGCCGCGCTTTTGCGTGGCACGACACTTAGTGGGTGGTCTGATGTAAAGCCCATCCAACGGCAGTATGAGACTGGCAGGGCCTCATCAACGGCCAACGACGCCCGTCTCATATCGCCGACCGCTGGCGTTCTACCCGTGGAGTAGATCAACTCACAATGGCAAGACATGCTTATGCCACCAACCGAATGGAAAAAAGATTCTCGTGTGCAATGGTTGCACAATTTGGACGACTGAACAAGAACTCTGACGCTCGATACAAACTCCAACATCTCCGACAGCAGTCTAGTGCGGCAGAGTTCACACAGAGATTTTGCGAGATCATCACTGGTGCAGAAATTACCCCCGACGAGCTTTGTTTTCACTACAACGGCCTCAAACAAGACATTCGACAAGCGATCGCCATTTTCAGCATCCAAAGCGACTCAGCACGGATGATCACAGTAGCATAAAGGATCGACAGCACCGACTACAATGCTCGGATTCAAGAATCCTATAGCTGGCAACCTCCCAACCACAGTTATCGTGGGAACAAAAAATGTCAGTTGGGGGACTCCTTGACTCTGATGGATGTGGATGCTGTCGACCGAAGGGATACGCGAACCTGCGAAAACTACGGAAAATTCTGGCATATTGCTCGCAATTGTCGAAGCAAATGGGGGAAGTTGTAGAAAAATGAGTCAGGAAATGGCAAAGGGTTACTCTTGTCCGTGATGAGTAATATGTGCCGAACGATTGCCCATCTGAATAGCCTACGATGTCGCAGAGTGTTTATGAGATCACAAAGTTTGATGAGGGGTACGAGGATGCCCAACAGACAATAATGCTAAAAGAGAAACCCCAATGTTGCAAGAGTTGTAGAATGGTACCAGCACTACTGGATGAAGGGGCTTCCCACAGTTTTGTAAGCAACGACATGGTTAGCAAACTGGGTTTACAGACTGAACCAGGGGTGTCTGAAAAACCGTCGACGGGAGATTGTAAATACGGAGACTTCGAGAACCACTACGACTACAAGTGGGAGATCTGCGAGATGTAACGGTTTGGAGATCATGTCGAATGAGTGACCACGAAATCATTGTTCCGACAAGATTTCCTACACGAACTCAATCCGTAGGTTGACTGGAACAGCAACGATGTCCGCGTGGAAATCGACGACGTCAAGCAACAACCTCCACGCGTGGGGCGGAAGACGACAGCGGAAGCAACAGAGGTGGAAGTAGTAGAGGAAGTTGTAGTAACCAAGAAGCGACAACCCGTGCAGTCGATACCGCTCAACGTGCCAAGCACTACATACAACGAGGAGCTCATGCATGACTCGTACATTTTGAGCCAATGGAGGAAGCGAAAGTGATAGCAGCTGACTCAACAACCTCATCAGCCTCATCGGCATCAACAAAGTTTGCGATGGTACGCAAAGAGTTTGCACCTCTCGTTCAAGAGTTTGCGGAGGTCTTCTTCAACAAAATCCCAAAAATCCACCTCAACGCGACACCGACAATCACATTGGACTATGATTGGATAGCCAACCCAAAACTCAAGGGGCCTATCAAATGAGCGATCATGAATTGACTGAGTTGAAAAACCAGCTCAACAAAATGCTCGTTAAAGGGTCCATCCACCCATCCACATTACCATATGCCGCACTAGTATTGTTGGTGAAAAAATGGCAAAATGTGGATTTGCTTGGACTACCTGGCGTTGAAGGACGCGTCCATCAGGAACGGCTACCCTCTTCCCCAAGCTGACCAAATTGTTGACCAAATCCAAGGGGCTCGAATTTTCATTAGAATCGACCTACACAGCCGTTACAACTAGATCCATGTGGCAGACGGCGGCATCAAGAAGACGACATTCTGAATACACAATGGTCATTTTGAGTTCACGGTCATGCCCTTTGGACTTACGAATACCTCGGCGAAGTTCATGGCAGCGATGAACAGCATTTCTTGCCCATACTTTGATCATTTTGCCGTGGTAGATCTTGACGACATCCTGGTGTACAACCACACCCCTGAGAAGCATGATGGAAATCTCCAAAAGGTTCTTGAAGTTTCACGAAGAGAGATTTTTTTGGAAAAAACTCTTGAAGTACGACTTGAGCCGCTGTTCAATCGAGTTTTTAGGTCACGTCATCAACGGCGTATGGATTACCATGGATCAGGAAAAAGTGGCTGTAGTCGCTGATTGGCCGACATTGACCAATGTTTGAGAAGTTCAAGTTTTTCTTGGCTTTTGCAATTACTACCGGTACTTTTTTTTGGCTTCTGCAATCACTACCGGTACGTGATTAAGCCCAAGTGTCAGCACCTCTCTCCGACCTCACTCAAAATGAAAATGTGTGGCGATTGGAAGACAGCAAATAAGAAGTGTTCAATTCTTTGCGGAATGCTCTGAACTCGATGCCAGCCCTGCAAGTGTCCAATCCAATGGCCAACTATGTCATGGTTACGGCGCCTCTGATCAAGCGCGGTCCTTCTACAAGATCATGGAAACGGAGAGCAACATACATGTTGCAAAAACTGCCAGGACCAGAACTCAACTATGCCATACACAAGAAGGAGATGGTGGTGGTCATACACACATTTAAGACGTAGCGGTGGTATCTTGAATGCTGCTGATGCGTCATCGCACCGACCATCATTCACTGAAGCATTTGAAGATGCAGCCGAACCTAAGTCGACGTCAAACCCGATGGATGGAGTTCTTCGAATTCGGTTCAAATACTGTATTGAGTATCGGCCAGGCAAAACCAACCCAGCAGACACGCTCAGTCGCCAACCAGATCTGATGGCTGAGGCAGCAATGCTATAGCTACAGCAAGATCTGTATCTCAAGCAGTTTTTCACATGAGGCTACAACCAGCATGGTGGATACAACATGGCAAAGTTCTGGTACGACACACCCTATTGGCGGTGACAATTCACTCGTCAGGTGGTCGTTCCCACAAACAATGAACTTCAGTGCATGCTGCTCGTAGACTGCCATGACACCGGTCCAAGTGGGAATTCCAGACAAGACAAGACACTAATGAAGCTAGTGAAACACCACTGGCGGGACAAGATGCAATACGACATGGCCAACTTATGCGAATCCTGCAACACGTGCCAACGCCAAAAATCCTGTCACACATGGCTACTCGGACTTCTACAACCGCTCCCCGTTTTGACGAAGTCATGGACCGACATCTCCATGGACTTCGTCACAAAGTTACCAGTCACACCTGAGGAATATGACGCAATCCTTGTGGTTGTCGACAGGTTCTCCAAAATGTCGCACTTTATTTTGACGACAACCACCGTCACCACCAAAGGAATAGCACGGCTCTTTCTAGACCACATTGTACGACTACACGGCGTGCGGAAAACCATCGCAAGCGACATTTACGATGGGTTTTCCAGCCATTACTAGCGTAAGCTGATGACTTGCTATGGCACTTGAATCCAGCTTTCAACGGTGTTTCACCTTCAAGTTTATGGCCAAACTGTGCAGACCAATCAGACACTCGAACAGCTTCTTCGAACACCATGCAAACCTCATGGGACGGATTGGGCACAAAAAACTCCGGACCACCAAAATTGCACATAATTCGGCACTGTGCACCGAAACAGGTAAAACTCCATTCAAATTCGTGTATGGCAATCTTCTTGCCACACCAACTGGACTACATAGCCAGAGCAACATTCCCATGGTTGACGTCCAATGCTGCAAATTCTCCACCATTTGGGAAGAAACATGGCAAACACTCGCAAAGACACAAGCAACGATGAAATGAACAGCCAACCGACATAGCAACAATGATGTGTTCACCGCAAGTGACAAAGTTCTCCTCAGTTTGGCATGTATCAAACTCCACAGAGCCGACTATTTGAAGCTCAACCCCGGATGGTTGGGACCATTTGAGATCGAGCGCATGCAAACCCCCGTGGTCGCGCGACTCAAACTTCCTGAAACTATGCAAGTTCATCCAGTGTCCCATATCAACAGACTCAAGAATTACCAAGAACCTGGAGAGAACTTCCCGGGCAGGGATGTGCCTCCCCTCCTCTTGTACAAGTGGACAAGCATACAGAGTATTTCATCGAGGACATCCTCGGCCATCACCAACGTGGTAAAACGACAAAACATCTTCTCAGGTTGCATGGCTATGACGCCACGCATAACAGTTGGGAAACATACGACAACCTTCAAGACGTCGATCACCTGATCGACGGATACTACCGCCATCACCGGGCCACATCTGTATGCGTGCCATAACGTTGTGGCTTAAAGGGGGGAGTGTTACATGCCAGATGTACATGAGTCCCTAATCTTCCCAAATGGGCATTTTTGTCATTACACAAATAGCCCACCGCACATCGAGACCCGGATTTTCACTCTGACGGTGAAGGGCAATTTGACCAACTGCCCTCGTATTCCGGCGAACCTTCTTGCACCTTCTGAAAACTTTGACCACTTTCGGGAATCGACGAAAGAAGTTTCACAACCTTTCGGTCAACTTCTTGATGCAACAAGAAACATCTAGATTTATAGAGATGCATCTTGCATCTTTGCTGTCGATTTTCGAAGCCCCCCAATTACTCGACGGGGGTTTATGATTCGACCACTCACGTCACGACTCTACACGCGTTGCTCGACGATCGACCCAATGACCCAGACTATGCCTCATTTACAACTCGACACTTGTATATGTGTGTTTGATCATTTCTGCACTTGTCATGAAAGCAAAGTTACCACTCATTATAAGTTGTTCAAGTGTTCCAAATTCCCAAACGTGTTCTTCCTCACAACTTTTACCTATTCACCATCTGCGCTCTGTTCGGCATAACATGCAAGACCCATTCATCGATCTTGTGAGAAGGTGTAGTGTATCAAATCATGTTTTCTTATCAATCCCCATCTTTAGCACTGGTTTGTATTTTACAATATCATGCGCCATTTGTTGCACGATGGCCACAGAGGATGGAAAACGGTGGATTCACCGTTCCTAACTGCTGATGGGCTCCTCCAACGACAAGGAGCCATGGGCCGGCATAACAGCCGGCTACCTTGAAGCGCAAGGCTCACACCCAAGCCCTCGCATTGATCGACACCCAATGCTGGCTTCGACGCTGATGGATCTGGGAATGCGGGTCCTCGCGTCTAGTCAGAGGGTCAACCAGGGCTCCCTGATCAATTCATCCTAGTTTTTTTGCACCCACATTTCGAGCATGGGCGTGCCTGATTGCCCAATTTCCTCATGAATGATACCGATTACCCAATGTTTTGGCGAATCACCATCTTGTGCAAAAAACGTGAAACCTGACTAATGGTGCCTGAAATTTCCACATTCGACAAATCATGAACATAACCGTGGTATCATAGTCGTGTTATTGGAAAACCGTGGCAAATGTTGAGCAAAACCGTGACAAGTTGTTGTGCGTTGTGCATTCCTGGCCCCTGGTTCAAGCCGTAATGGATGACTGTGAGTACGCTCTCTGTTGTGCATGGATGGAACGCTCCTGAAAAAGGATTCATAGAGTTGTTGTTGCTAGCCCAGCACAAGGACGCGATCAATCACACAATGAACATGGTGTGGGCGTTATGCCCTGAGGAGGTCAAGGTCAATTGGCTCTGGTTCTGCTTTGGTTGTGCCAGGGCACAGCAGAGATGTACCCAACAGCACGACACTATGGAATGGCGCTGATGCTGGACTCATCGTTATAGTCCTGCGTGAGCTACCCGAAGCAGTTCACAAGTTCGGCGGCCAACACCTACGGGTGTGAGCTTCACATGTTTGACCGGGCTCTCGATGAGCTTAGTCGAACATCAGACAAGGCACGCATGATTAAGGGTGATGGGGAGCCTGGACTGCACATGCAGCATTGGACACACATTTAGTGTCCAGTCGCACGTGGCGGGCACATGACTTCCAACGCCACTGAATCCCTCAACACTTTTGCGATGAAAATCTGTCACTTGTATCCATTTCACTGCTTTGAACAGCTGCACTCGTTTGAGCAAAAGCTTTTTGTAAACCAGAAGCATACAATGTATGACTAGTACTCCCAGTACACAACAATGGTTGAAGAGAAGTTGCAAAAAATCACCAAGCATGCAAAGAAGTACCATGTGCAAAGTTATTGCGGGCTCATGGCCATGGTGATAGGCCCAAACAGGACATGAATGTCTGTAAATGCAAAAACATGCACATGTGGTCAGTGGAAGGAGTACAGCTATCCGTTCGAGCATGCAGTGGCCTTAATGTTAGACGCGGGTGTGAACTTGCTCTACACTGGCATGCACCTCACATAGATGGCATTGCATTAGACATACATGTCAATAACATCGGGGTTCAACATGCCAGAATTGTAGTATGTACATCGTGGGTGGGGATAGCCGGTTAGGAATCGTGCACATGGTCGACCACAATCAAAGTGGCTGAACATGGTGACTCAGCGTATAAGGGAAGACATATGTTCCAAATGGAGGAAGAAGGGTCATTCTCTTTGCCCATGAAATAATCCACTAGTGTTATCACTAGCGACAGTCTCTACGATACGTGCATAGCAGCTTGCCAACATCTCTAGCAGGTCTGCCATTGGGGACGTAAAGCTTGTTGACAGGAGGGATGCACTGGCTGTTGCAAGGGGGCCTATAAGCGGGGCTCCAAGCACAGATGCCAGTGGGAGTGCAAGTGAGACTACAAGCAGCGCTGCCAGCAAACATGAAGGTGGGGTGACAAGCGGAGCTACAGGTAATGATGCAAGTTGAGCAGCAGTGGGGTCTGCAAGCGGGGTTGCAGGTGGGAGTGCAAGCATGAATGTAAGAAACACTACAAACAGAGTAGGAACAGGTTCAGAAAGAGGGGCTTGCAAGTGGTGGAGATGGTGTTGGTTGAGACAATGCAAGTGGAGGGATAGTGGATAGAGAACCCAAGAGCCATGGCATCACAGGTGAAACACCCAAAGGATGATGATGAATCCTTTGATTCTTCATGGTGTGAGTCCTCAAAGGAAGAAGAACAGTAGACAGACATCAGGACGGAGGAGGAGTGAGAGTCCTGTAGGGAATCCACCTCCTCAACTGACATGTCAGATGAGGAGAGGGGCTGCCCAAGTGCCGACATCGTGGTTTATTAATGAGGGACGTGCACCATGGTAAGCACCACACATGCATATCATTGTGTATGTATTGCATCATGTTTATAACTTCCATCCATGTTCTTTGTGGTTTCTTACGTGCACTCTGTTTTGTATTCCATGCAGATTGAACCAAGCTTCCTCTTCCATATTCCAATGATAGGAGAGAGTATGAGACACAAGCTGGTGTGGAGGCCATGGTGTACACAACACATGGCTCATTTTATAAGGCCATCAAACATAGAGGAGACTGTAATACAAATAGAAAGACTTTGTAAGGGAGATGCTCAGGAGCCAGTTGTCCGATCACACGTGGCCAATCCGTATTGTGAGCTGTGTGCATCTTGTTTTTAGGGTGGGGTTTTTTAATGCAGTCACAGAGTTCTCCAGTGCTTCAGACTGTATCTGTTGTAAGGTCATTTGTTACATGTATGGCCTGTCCGTGTATGTACAAGTGTGGATCAGCCATGGAAACTTGTCTCCACTCTACAATTCAATGTGACCTGGAGTTCTATGTGTACATTCCTTCTCTCTTTAGCATCCGTTGATAGTGATATGTACGTATCATAAGGTAGTCCACATAAGAGTTATTCCTTGATGCACAAGGAACCCTAGTAATGAATAATGTGGGATTGAACCAGTGCAAACCTATCGTGGTTAATATGTGTACAAGTGTTGGATACAGAGAAAAATTCACTCATTTGTTACCCAAGAAAACTGAACAACCACATGAGTGCACTCATGTAACAGTTGTACTAATTTTGAAGATCAAGGCTTCATCAAAGTCACACCAGTTCAGGGCCTCAACAGCACAAATCATTGATAACATCAAAGTAGAAAGAAAAAAAGGTAGCACATGAACTAGTTACAACCAAAGAGTAGGGCTTCACAATGTGGGTAGCATAATAAACATTCAACAACCCCTTTCTTCAAATATCAACTACATCCAGCAGTGGACTGGGCTTTCATCTCCACGGTTCCAACAAACCATAAGCATTAGGTGAATGAAGAGAAGGGATGCAAAGTCTAAGGATCCAGAACATGGACTCAGGTTTGCATGGGCCTTTCACCCATGTGCGGGTTTCAGTTGCCACCCACAAGTTCCAACGAGCCTTTATCCTAGCCCATGCCTCCCTTGCCTGACAAGGAGTGAGTGTAAGTGGCGTGGAGTTGGGTTGTATGCCTCCCCATGCCCCAAATTCATCCTAGCATATGGCCCAACCATTGCTGGCCCTTGGGATGTCATCTATATGTCCATTGGCCAGCCTCTTGGGTGGACCCTGATAAATTCCTTTCTGCAACGTTCTTTCGGAACCATGATTTGAACGTTGAACAATTATGGATAGGGAAAGAGAAGTCACTTGAACCTGCATAAAAATAGAGGGACGTCGTCATGCAGCCTCATATACGTACGCCCGGTACAGAATTTGCATGTTGAACAGGTTTGCAAACGTGTGTGGATGTCATGGAAGTTATCAGTTTATGTAAATCTCAAAAGGTGATGTCGCCTATGAGCGTACCGTAGTGAACAGGTGCCAACAGAATATGTAGCATGGTCAAACCTGGTATGGAGACCGGTAGATTGGACAGCTGGTACATGAGCAAATTAGGAAGAAAGCTCAAAGAGGTTTGTATGAAACAACGTCAAACACAAACCACGTCATGCGAATGACCAGTAACAAGCGAACTATTTGGCGGACTATGATTGGTTGTGTAAACTGTTGATCACAGAATCCAACAAATGAAAACAAGATGTATTTTTGTATCCTCAGTAGGTAGACATGTACATTTTTATGGATGAAACAGACATCGAAGTGGTGCCTTTCAGTGGTTGTTTGCTATGAAGACATTACGTGCTTGCGACGTATGCCATGCAACAGTACGATATCACACATGTGTAGGAATGTAACTTCTTCAAACAAGGGATCCGTTTTTCATGTTTTGCATTGTATTGGCAATGGACTCACTGACATCCAAAGTGGGTATCGGATTTATGTCGTGTAAAGTGGTCACCAGATGGTTTTTTTTTTCTTTCTTTTCTTCTTTTCTTTCTAATTTTGGACAGAGCGCTCACCTGTGAAAAAAAGTGGGGAAGGCATGGACCACTTTGCCAAAAAGTGGGCCTTCAGGCCGTTGTCCATGGAGAGTGGTCGCTGTGTTAAGATATGAACTGTGGATAACTTGTGGAGGACTCATTTAAAAGGTAATTGAATATGAATCAACCTCACACATTTGTCTCGTGTAGAGAAATCATACTCAACATTTTGTCTTGAACTATACGTAATCATACTAAACTGCACCTTTTAAGCACTCTTAAACTGAGTAGAGCGTATTTGAGGCCAAGCAACATATAAATAGTGAACAAGTGGAAGTTGTCGAGAAATAAAAGTTTTGGAAATGGACTGATTTGTAGTTATCAGTAAGTGTTCATCAATGAATTGGAAAAGGAAACATCCACGCAAGAATTCTAGGGACTCGTGTACGTCAGGAACCCAACATTTCCTCCTCCAATTTCCTGTGATAACCTGGCAAGTTGTGACACGGGAGCTAAAACATATGTTAATCTAATGATTAACATTCCAAAAGTTATCACACGGCCCCCATCTCCTATGCAAAGTGTTGTAGTCAAACCAATTGACAATACTCTTCGTCTGTTTTCCTCATTGGCAGTGTCAAAGAAAATCTTTGGCTTCGTAGTCTGTGCCTTTATGTGCTATTTCAGGTGGCGTGTTGCTGTCGAGGAAGTTCTTGCTTGGGTCCCATTAGAGTTTAATCTAAACACCAGGTGGATAATCATGTTACCAAGGAGCGAGAACAAAAAAATGGAGGTATGCTTATCTGAGGCCATTTCATACACTTCCTTTTTAGTGTGTGCCTTGAGTGTGATCTCTTCAAAGGGAGTTCCTTCCACCCATGACTACACTTCTTCAATTGTGTGTGGGAAGAGTGTTCGTTTGTCTTATGTGGCCAAATATTATCTTCTTATGAAGGAACCTAGTGCGTGGGACTAGTGTATGTGGCAAGTGAGCTCCTCCACCATATAAAAGTACACTAAGAGCACACTGAGTGCACTAATTTGTCTCCTGCGTCCAAGCACACCTTTATTCTTTGTCATATGTGGCCAAACAATTCTCTTGTTAAGAAGGACCCAAGTGCGTGGGGCTAGTGTATGTGGCAAGTGCACTCCCTCACCATATGAAAGTGCACTAAGAGCACACTTAGTGGACTAATGTATCTCATGTGTACAAGCGCACATTGCATTTTGTCTTTTATGATCAAATGATTCTTTTCTTAGGAAGGACTCCAGTGCGTGTGACTAGTGTATGGGGCAAGTGCGCTCACGCACCATGTAAAACTACACCAAGAGTGCACTGAGTGCGCTAATTTGTCTCTTGTGTCTAAGCACACCTAATGTTTTTTCCTATATGGCCAGCTGAATTTCTTCTTAGGAAGGATGTAGTGCGTGGGGTTAGTGTATGTGCCAAGTGCGCTCAGTCACCATACAAAAGCACACTAAGAACACACACAGTGTATTGATTTGTCTCATGTGTGTAAAAAATCTTGAATTTGGTTTTACATGGCCAGTAAATAATTCTTTTAAGAGGACCTTAAAGATGTAGAGTTTCATCTCTTTGCTTCTTATGAAAGTATGTGTTTCTATGGTCAATACGTGAGTGGTTACAATATCTACCTGGTGTATAAACTTAATCATATGTGAAGACTTATGGAAAAAATTATGAGCAGCATGAAATACGTTTAATGTGTTTTTTGTAGCCTTTTATAGTTATTTTCATCTTTACGACGTAGATGTGTCCACATTTTTCATCTGTGGTATCGATGCAATACATGCCAAATCTAAGTTACGGAACCTGTTTCTTTCTTTCACTACCTTGTTCTTCAGTTTTAGACGTCCAGATGATTGCTCCAGGCAGCTGTTCACACTTTCCCGACGGCCGTCTACATTCCGACAACAGTCTTGCGTCCTTACTCCAATATGTGTTTGTCGAAGCCTTCAGTTACAATTGCTCCTTCGTTTCAGTCCTTGCAAGATGGTCCAGAGATGGTCCCAGTGTATGGGGGTGGTACATGTGGCGAGTGCGCTCGGAACGAGTGTGAAAGTGCACTTATCACACACTCAGTGTGTGACAGCTTTATTTAGAAATGGCAGCAAAGCGAGGAACTATCTTACACTTTGAAAAGCAAACCACCGATATTTGCTACCTGAGATTGACTTCGGGATACGCAAACCCAGTTGTTGTGAGGTTTGAGAATTGACCTGGAAGATGATCCTGAAGGTTCCTTTCTGTGTATGCAAAGATCGCAGATTCTTTGGGGAACAAGCTACGAAGAGCGAAAAGTCTCAAATGTTGTTTCATACATATAGGTTCTTGAATGGAAAGGAACAAAGTTTCCAATATCGTCGATGTGATGTTTACGTAGAAGAGAATACGAACCCGAGACCGATTCCTCTTCAAGAGTTGAACAAAAACATTAAGTGTTTTTTCAGATGAAAAGTGCTGTAATGCTTGCAACCACTATTTGCATATTCTGACGAAGTCAACGGCCTGGATTTCGCAAACAAATTCTTTCAGCAAGAACTATAGAAAGATTACATAGTTCATTACCAAACAACTCCTTAAACATTGTGGTTTTCGGATCCGGTTACAATAACCGCCTGCTCTCCAGAAACAAAAAAGGCTATTCACTTGTTGAATCTTTTGCTCCACATGCAAGGTGGTTTTGATCGCAAACCCAGTGCTTCTCTTGATAAAGAACATGGCAAACAGTTGCGAAAAAGAACTGTACAGGAACGCACACTGAGTGTCTGATAAGTTCACTTCATCACACAAATCGATCGCACTGACCCATATACACTATGCTTCGCATTAGGGGGTCTTAGCAGCGGGACGAGTCCTTCCTCGGACTTCCAACGGCAATCGGGTAAGCAAGGCAACAGGTTATCAAGCATCCTGCCGGCAGATTCTGACGGCCGTCGTTCTTCGATGCAAGACAAGGACCTGTCGACCACTTGATCGGTCAGCACTTCAGTCGCGGTCAATGCCCCTAAGCGAGGGCAGACAACAACTTGGACCGATAAGTGACATGACTAATATAGGTTTCACGAGTATGAAACTTTGATACAAACGTAATGCTATCTCTTAAGTTGCAGAAAAATGTATGGCTTTGTCTAAATAATGTGTTCTTCACATGATATCAAGAACAAAAAGAATATCTCTGAAGTAAGAGATTTTTTTAAAAGACAAAGGGCTGAAAAAAACTATTGAATGTTATATTTGGAGGCAGGGGGTAGCAAAAAAGAGAGAGATCAATGGAGGAAGACAGAGAGAGAGAGAGAGAGAGAGAGAGAGAGAGAGAGAGAGAGAGAGAGAGAGAGAGAGAGGGAGAG
>SZWC01014731.1:40193-71376 GCA_023375785.1 Penium margaritaceum
TGTGTGTGTGTGTGTGCGTGTGTGTGTGTGTGTGTGTGTGTGTGTGTGTATGTGTGTGTGTGCGTATGTGTATGTGTGTGTATATGTCTGTGTTTTTTGTTTACGTGTGCATTCATGTGTGCATGAGCATGTGTATGTGTATGTGCCCTTACCCTCTCTCCCTCTCACTCCCTCTCTCTCCCTCACAGGGTTTCTCAGTCTCTCACACACGCATTGTCACTTTAACTCTTGCTCTTACTCTCACTCTCATTCTCACTCACTGTCACTGTAGAGGGGATAAGGGAGGCTGCACCGGGGGGCGGCTCTGGGCAGGTCACTTGAGCTACAGGAGACTTGAGGGCAGCTCTGGTGGGGAATCGCCCGGACCTTTGGCACTGGGGGGGCCGTGGGTCTGAAGTCTCAGGGGGACCAGGTGGAGCATGGGGTGGACCCGATGATGGAGGTCGAATCAGTGCGGGTCAGCACGGGGGCGTCATTGGCCACGGTCCGCGACCTGCCTTAGACACCAGCATAGGGGGACTCTTTGGAGCACGGGGGACCAGCCGGCGTAGTGGGGCATCCCGGCAGCGGCGGCGCCGCCAGCGCCAGCAAGATGTATTTATGGTCATAGCCGTGTCACCCGCCCTTTGGCCATTGACAGCAGCGATGGAGGGGGCACCCACAGGGAGCGAGGGTACTAGTCCAAGGGGGTCCTAGGATAGTCCACAGGAGGCGAGAAGGTCGGGTTAGGAGGATGCAGGACAGGGGGTAGGAGGGTCGAGATCGGACGGCAAACTAGGGGAGGAGCCAAGTACGGACTCCTCGTGGCAAAACAGAGGTGGCCGCCGGTGAGGGTAACTTCTGCATTGAGTCCATTGTGGATGGAAAACCTGTCACGAGCACAATCCACGACGTGCTCCACATGTCCAACTTTGGGGTAAACCTACTCTCCGTTAACTGCCTTACCAACAAGGGACTTGAGGTGCTCTTCACAAAGAAGGAGGCCATCATCCGCAAGGAGGGCAAAGGCGAGATTATTGCACGCGCCAAGAGAGAGGACAACTTGTACCTGCTACGCGCAAAGATCCGTGGCAGTCGGGAGGGGTCCAACGCCGCCAAACTTGCAACGAAGGATGAAGGACAACTGGACCTGTGGCATTGCCGACTTTGCCACATTTCTCCATCCACGGTGCAGGAGATGGCAAAGAGGGAGGTGGTACAGAGTCTCCAAATCAACAGCCTTGTTGGAACCAAGGAGACCGTGTGTGAGCCATGCGTCATCGGCGAATCAACGCGGCAGTCGTTTGTGGCAAAGGGGACACGTGTATCAACAAAGTTGGCAGTGGTACACACAGATGTGTGTGGACCACTTGAGAGCTCCATCGGTGGACCTCGCTACGTCCTCACCTTCATTGACGACCACAACCACAAACTGTACCTTTATCTCATGAAGCAGAAGAGCGAAGTCCTTGCAGGCATGCAAGAGTTTGTGGTAGATGTGGAGCGGCAGACAGAGTTGAAGGTGAAGGCATTCCAGAGTGACAACGGTGGTGAATATGCGGATTGCCTTGGGTGGATGAAGAGCAAGGGGATTGAGTGGCAGAGAACAACTCCACACTCCCCGCAGCATAATGGCATCGCAGAGAGCGAATCGCACAATCCTTAACATGGTGCGATCCATGTTGAGCGGCGCCAGCCTTGCACAACGGTACTGGGCAGAGGCCGCACCGACAGTGGCGTACATAATGAACATTACACCAACCAAGCCGTTGAAGGACAAGGAGAGCAAGGCGTGGAAGACACCACAAGAGGTGTGGAGTGGGAGGAAGCCGGCAGTGGGTCACCTTCGCACGTTTGGTTGTGTTGCATATGCGGTTGTACAGGCACGTGAAGGACGGAGCAAGCTAGACCCATGAACCCGCCGGGGTGTTTTTTTGGGTATGAGAGCAAAAGGTACTGACTCTTTGACCCAAGGAGGCAGCAGATTGTGCGGAGTCGCGACGTCACGTTTGATGAGAAAAGCCGTTGGACGGATGAGGAGGCAGGCCTCTCCAAAAGGGGGAGTGGTTGCCGTTCCTTGAGGGAGAGACACCGGAGGACATGAATGAGGGTGACGTCCTCGTAGCAGGACCAGCCGGAGAGGATCCCCCAGGGGATAGGCGAGTGGCAGAATATGTTCCGGCCAGTTCGGATGAGGAATCCGAAGCACCGGAGATGGACTTGGAGGCGGAGAGTCAACCGATGTCTCCAAGGTCTCCAAGAGAGGTGGAGCAGGCGCTTGGAGAGGATGGCGCCAAAAGGGGACAAAAACAAGAGCAACCGCCTCAAAAGCCCTGCACGAGCAGCCATGTGCAAAGAAGGACAAAGAGGTACGATGCATACAAGGGAATTTGGACTGGGTTTGCACAAGTCTTCTTCACGCAAGAGGAGCATGAAGGAGGCACTGTACTAGAGGGATGGGGCTGAGTGCGAGGGAGAAGTAAAACATAAGGTCGCCTCCCATGAGGAGAAAGGCTCCTGAGTTGTAGGTTGAGCATGGACGACTACCATGGGTGATGCGCAAGGGGGATATTGTTGGAGTGATGCTCCTCACTATGGCAGGAATGACTCCAAAAAGGAACACCAAAAAGACATGCCTTAGTGGCTTCGTGGTTAATGGTGTCCACCTCTAGAGACAGGGACCCGGGTTCAAGTCCCACAAGATGAATTTCTGCCCTGCCTCAAGGGTGGTGAAAAATAGGTGCCAGGAAGCTAGCTCAACCTCTAGAATTCCTCTTTAAGTTGCTAGAAGGCCATGTGAGGGTCCAGGAATGTGGCACACCTTCTAGAAGGGGTGGCTTGTTCTACAAGGCATCTAGGGGTTTCCTGGTCTTCTGGGTACCTTCCCTCCTACTAGAAGCAAGCTGAGGAAAGTAGGAAGGGGCAGAAGCTTCTAGAGGAAGGAAGGGATGCCTTACTAGGTGGGAAAAAGGACAGCCTACCAAGGGCCACTCTAGAAGCCATAGAATCTGCTAGGAAGCTCCAATTCTGGCATGCTTTGGTGTTCTGGAAAGCTTAGATTGGTGGCTATGAAATTCCACTGCTTTTGAGCCTTGTAAAAGATTCAATTTCCAGTCAGTTTATGCCAAAACTATTGCCTCACTCTCTGACCAGTTTTCTTCCATCCTTGGAACCAGTGGCCTCCACAGTTTCAGTCTCTCCAAAAACAGTTGGTGGTGTGAATCAGCCACTGGTAGGGACCTTCCAGGGTGCACACTCATCCTCAGGCCAACACAAACGTCTCCAGGGCCAGAAACACGAAGTCAAGCTGGTCCCAATCTGCCTCACTCCTCTATCTGGCAATCAAATGAGTTGCCTTGTCTCTTATGGCCACATTTGTCACTTGTTTAGGCTATGTGACCCCACCATTAATGAACTCAGGCATTAAATTCATTCCTTGTTTTCCTTTCATCATTTTTAGGATCCCATTCAATCTCTTGTGCTATGGTAGCAACGTTTCAATTGGAAATGCCTTAGAAAGAAAACAAGACAATTTTGAAGGTAGTGAGTACATGGCTTGCATGTGTTATCCTCAATCGGAAAACATGATAGGATCACGTTGAGAATTGGAATCATTTAAGGGTGACTTTGCCAATTTGTACCCCCTCTCCTCCCTCAAAACAGACACACCTAGCTCCTCTTTCCTCATGCCTTGACGTTGAGCATGATGATGTGGATGAATAGGGATAGATGTGAGGGAAGACAGAGGTCTGTGTCAAGAGTTAGAGTGAGAGATAGCAAGAGAAAGGGCTATTGGGTGGAGCTTGCTAATTGAGTCCACCGGTCGGCCGGCAAGGTAGAGCTAACCTGCGCTCACGCAAAAGTGAATGTCATAACGCCTCTCGTGGCTCTCATTTGCACAAACTGAGTTTTGGTCCTAAAGAATGCCTGTCCAAACTAGCACAAGTTCAAGGGCAGGACCAAACTAGGTCACCAAGGCATTGCAGTACGAGCATGAACAAGGACAAAGCTAGATTTTTTAGAGGCAAATAAAGACCAAACCAACGTGCTTCCAAGAGGGACGCAAGCACGTATGGAGCAGGCCAATTTGCCACTGGTGGCTGGTTGCAGCTGAACGGCAACTGCCAGACTCTTGTTTTCTCCCCTGGTCTACTGTACCCTCCATCTCATCATGAGTCTACAAGGCAATGGATGTGAGCCTAGAGGTCACAGAAAGCTATGTGCACAATATCACTCCCCCATGACCACATGAAAAACAAATCCACAGGCAAAACAACACTAATGCAAGCAACAGTACAAGGGCAACGATGTTAAACAGCAACAGATGCAGCTCAAGGACAGAGGACAGTCCATACAGGGTGCAATCCCACAGAATGTATAGCCATAAGAAACTCCGTATGGCTGATGGTCCTTTTTAGAAAATCAGCACGTTGCGAGTCGGTGCCGACCTGAATTTCAAATCGATCCACCAGAATTGGGTGTAGGGTTACTCAATGTTGATGTGCTTCATGCACGCATGGAAAACACCGGAGTTCTCCATGATGGCCTTTTCACGCTCATTGTCACACCAAAGCACAACAGGGGGCATGGAAAGACGTAGCTCATGCAACAGACGCACTAACCACTCACTCTCAATCGTGCTAGCGCCCAGAGCTACGCACTCTGCTTTCATAGTATTCTGAGCAATGCAGCCTTGCTTGCCACTAAGCCATGAGACAGCAGTTCCTCCAATGAGGAAGATGTAGCCAGTGTGACTCTTTTCGTCCCGGCTCCATGCCCAATCACTGTGTGTGTATCTATTGAGGACCACGGAGGCCTGCCCTCAGTAGTGAAGGCCAATGCAGGCGGTGGACACAATGTATCACATGCACCGGATGGCAACTCAAGAACCTGCATGCGGGTGCCCGTGAGAACTGCGCAAGTAGGTTGATAGTGAAGGCAATGTCCGGCTGCATCATTGTGGCCAGGTACATGAGCGATCCCAAGACTTGCATGTACAGGGTCACATCAACCAGCTCCTCCAGCTTTGCTGGGTTGTCGACCTACAGAGTGTCCTTTCTGTTGGGGGTGATCGGGGTTGATGACGTGCGCACGCCGCTAAGTAGCTCAGCAAAATGCTCCCCTAGATTGAGAGCATACCGCTCCTGATGGACCAGGAGCATTCAACACGCACGATCACATACAACTTGCATGCAAAGAAAAAATTTGGCCTCCCCTGTGTCTTTCATTTTGTATGTCGATTGTAGCACACCCTTGGCTGCTTCGACAGCCTTCAGATCGGACAAAGTGATCAGTAGGTTGTTGACGTAGACCAGGATGATTGAAAAGGGCACATGAGTCTGGTAGAGAAAAAGTGATGGGTCTGCCTCCCTCTAGATATAACCGGCTCGTAGGAACTTGCTTGTGATCTCCTTCTTCGAGAATCAAGGCGACTGCTTCCTTCTGTATAGAGCCTTACGCAGCTGGTACGCATGACCAGTTCCATCCTCGAACCCTAGAGGCTGGACCATGTACTCTTCATCCAGCTTTCCATGTAGGAACGAGTTATTAGCGTCCATCTAGTGGAGTTCCCAGTTGTGCTAGGCCACCTGGGATAGCAGGCCCAAGGCTGTGGTCGTGCGTCCGAATAGGGAGAAGATCTCAGTGGATTTGATCCCTTCCACCTGAGAGAATCACTTCGTAGTCAGTCGTTCTTCGTAGCGGTTGACTGAGCCGTCCAAATTCAACTTCTTCTACAAGACCCACTCGGCTTGAATGGCCTTCCGTCCATGCTGTAGGTCTACGAGCTCGTAAATCCCATGTTCATAGATGGACGTCAGCTCAACTTTGTATGCTACATGTTTGAATGCTGCATCGGGCCCAGCCAGAGCCTGACACAGCGTGCAGGGGTCTGGCCTCACACCCACTACACTGGGGTTTGGGGCCGCAGAAGCTTTACTACTCGTGGCCAAGGCATAGGCCACTAACGGTGGGCCAATAGTGACAGTGGACTCTGCGGAGTCAGCCGCAAGTTGGCGTTCATGAGCAAGGAGCGTGAGACTTGTATCATAGCCTGGGTGGACTTCGGAGAACCCCTGCACGTTGATGACTAAGGCTCTCGTGGCAGGGTCCCCACTGTGCACGCTGCAAGCAGGAGGGCGGAGGAGGCACCCACCCTCACCTCGTTGGTAGGGCTCTTGTGGTGGTGCAGTTGGGACAGGCAGTGGATACGCATCAATCACCGACTAGACTAGCGACACATCAGGCGGTGTTGGTGAGTTGCCAGGGGAGACAAAGGATGGGGATGACACAGGCGACTTGACTGGCGATGCATATGACGCAGGTAGTGTAGGCAACACAGGCGACACAGATGACTCTGCCGGTGAATCAGGTGCAGAGGGCGCGGTCGGCACTAGTGACACAGCAGGTGACGTTGGCACCCGTAATGCATGAGGACTGGTGACACGGTAGACGCAGGTGGGAAAAGTGACCTAGACAGTGCAGGTGGTGTGGACAACGTAGGCGAGCCGGCTGGTGGGTGGGAAGGGCCTGTAGCACCCAGGGTGACCGGGACAGCGTCATCGGTCAAGCTCACCCACTCTTATGCAAGGGATCATACCACACCCAGAGAATGCGACTTTGGGGTGCCACCGACGGGCATTGAAGGAGAGATGCTCAAAATTTGGCGTGTCTCTAGATTTGACAATATGTCGTTGATTGGGGTCCAAAAAGCACCAGGCCTTGAAGCGTGAAGCCACGTCCACGAATACGAA
This sequence comes from Penium margaritaceum, assembly GCA_023375785.1. Classification (NCBI taxonomy): domain Eukaryota; kingdom Viridiplantae; phylum Streptophyta; class Zygnematophyceae; order Desmidiales; family Peniaceae; genus Penium; species Penium margaritaceum. Next base: position 46,925 of record SZWC01014731.1, read on the forward strand.
AACACACCCGTGAGGAGAGAACTTGGATTCCTACTGTTCTGACGTAAACCAGACGCATGCAAGAGACCCCCACACATGTGCAAGTGAGAGGTCGGCACAACGTCCATACCACAGTTGGTATGGGATGTGTGTATTTGGGAGGGGGTCGTGAGGGATCCAATTCTAGACCCCAGTCATGTAGGCCATTCTCTTGAAGGCGAATGTGTCCCGGCATGCCCCTGTCCACCCGAATTGAGCAATCCGCATCCTCCATGGTGCAGTTCTAGCACTCAGACACGCCATTCTTCTGGGGCGTGGCAGGGCCAAAGAGGATTTGAAACACCCCCACTTTTGCAAAGTACTAGTCCAGGTCCCCCATGAACTCACCACCACTATCAGATTAGAAGTTTTGGAAGGTATGGCCGGACTGCCGTTTGGCCACAATGAGCTACGTGTGCACAGAAAGCGTAGCATTCCTTTTCAGGCACAGACTCTAGATCCACCTCATGCGGATGAATTTTTCCGTGATCATCATGATGTATCACCCTTTGTCATCTTGGTTCTCCATGGGGAGGGATCCTAGGAGATCAGAGTGATCTAACTCAAGGGGTTTTAGAGCTCATGAGTTAGACAGAGGGTATGTGGCACGGTGCATCTTGCCCTAGATGCATCATAAGCAATTGTTTTTTCTCAACACCTCAAAGGAGGCTACATGAAGACCGAGTACGAGTTGTGTGTAAATCAGACGATCGACTGCATCCAAGTGGACATCGCACAAGCGCCTCTGTAGTAGATGCTAGTGCTCAGGCAACAGTGTGCATGTCACAAACACTCGTGCAGTGGGGGATGGAGTTATGGGGGTGGACGTGAGGTAGTCAGGGATGCGGTACATTTCTCCAACTTCCTTGCCATGGAGCACTACCCTCGAAATTGTGCAAACGGAGATAGTGACATCCTCACAATTGAATGCGACACTGAGAACCATCTACATGCAAGCACATCCAGACATTCAGCTGATTAAAAAAAAATACATAAAGCATGCTTGAGATATAGAATGGCCCTAATAGCCCATGACCCTCATCCTGAATAGGAACCTTATGCCCAACAGCTATGAGAGAATGTGCTCTTTGAAGATTAGACTTGTGTGTGTGGAGAGCAAAGTCACAGCGAAAAAGATAGACTTGCAAATTTCTGAAAACCACATTTGGAAAAAGAAAGTTAAATACAATGAATAGAGTACAAGGTATTTATACTGTTTTGCTGGCTAGTCCTCGCCCTATCCTACTGCTCTCCTGGCTTGCTACAACAAGCTACTTGCACCTGAACCTCCTGCCCTGCTTGCAGCTGAAACTGGTGCTCTACTTGCACCTAATGGTGGGCGAGAAATGTGTGGCCAGTGATCTATCCAGATCAACGGGTTTTCTTTGTTTTTGTGCATCAACGTGGTAGATGCATGCTTCTCCAGTGAGTCGTTGTGTTCACCAGATGTCACCCCATATGCTTCTTGGCGGTGAGTGCGGTCACCCCGTTGCGCACGCAACTGGTGGTACTACGACCATCGTACTGTCGCAGTCACCATTCTGCCTTTGCCTGTTGACCGCGTTTGTCGTCAGAGGTCTGCCGCCAAGACAACCCCTCGGTGGGTAGCGTAACCGGTATGCTACTTGCTGAGAGGTGGAACGCCATCCTTGCGTGGCGTGTTTAGAAAGCCACAAAAAGGTGCGAGGCAAACATGCCCCTTGTATGTAGAACATACTCGCGCGCTTGCTCGTTGGCTCCCTCGCTCGTTGGCTCACTCGCTTACTCCTCCTTCTCGCGTCTGCAATCGAGCAAAGCTGAGCTCGGCCTGTGATCTGCATTTCCAAAAAACAAAAACTGTTCCAAATGCCCTTGAAACTCAATTGAGACCCCGAGTATGCCAGAAAAAGGTGGAAACCTTGTCACATTCAGCCCCCTCGTCGGAGGCGCGACGTCACCACATGACTGTGATGCTCCTAGAGAACAGTGTTGGTACCCCTGACATTTAGTTTGGCCTCTGGTTCCCATGAGTTGTGCATAGTAAGATACCCCTTCCACTGCACCAGAAACTCACACCGACGTCCCCTCTGACGGTGTGCTAGAATCTTCTCCACCTCAAACTCTTCACTACCTTCAACCTGGATAGTAGGAGGTATAGATGTGCCACATTCCAAGAAGAAGTCATTAGGGTTGTGAAAAGCACAAAGCACGGATATGGAGAACACCGGAGTGATGGTGTAGTGAGCTAGCAGCTCCAACTTGTTGGACACGACCCACCTCTTATCCATAATACAAAATAGACCCACCCATTGTGGTTTCACCTTGGGACTTCCAACTCCCATTAGTTGCAAGTTTGTAGGGTTTATCATCACCTGATCATCCACTTGGAAATCCTCCACAGATCAATGCTTATCTCCTTGCTTCTTCTGCTCCTTCTACACCTTCAATAGCCATTGCCGCACCACGTCCCATGTGGTGGAAAGCCCATTAATAATCTGCTGCACAGCCAAAAGAGATGCTGTTATAGTAAGGGCGGCTGGGTTCAGTGAATGGTGGCCATAAACCATCTCAAATGGTGACTTCCATGTTGATGCTGACACAGCTAAGTTATAGGCAAACTCTGTCACGCCGAGCTTCTCCTCCCAACCCTCTCCATCCGATGGGACCATGCTCTGTAGCAACTGCTCCAAAGTCTTTTTCATGTACTCTGTTTGTCCATCACTTTGTGGGTGACAAGCCATGGTTAGATGTACCCATGTGCCAAGCTTCCCCATGACATCTCTCCAAAACCGTGAGGTGAAGCATGGATCACAATCTGAAATCACCTATTGTGGCACTTAATGTAGCTTGATGACATGACTGAGGAGGAGTTGACCTGCTCTAGCAGCTGTGATTTTCTCGGGACAAACGATGAAATGAGCCATCTTTGAGAAGCAGTCCACCACTACCAACACGGTGTTGTTGCCATGCTGTGTCAGAGCAACTCAAGTAAGATATTCGTCCATGGTCGTTGTGGTACTGGCAATTGTTGCAGCTTTCCCCGTGGCTTGGTCCTCCACACCTTCATGCATTGGCATGTATCGCAACTGCTCACATGCAGTCATTTATCATGGAAAGCCATCAATATTGGCGTGCCAAGGCTTTGAGTATCTTGTCGTAGTCAAAATGACCTGAGTAGTGGATGCCATGCGCCTCCTCCACTAACAACTACTTCAAGGGCGCAAGTTTTTGCACGACAATGTTTTGCTCTTGCCCCCTTTGCCAATACACTCCATCCCACATGGTGTCTTTCAATGCACCCCTTGTGAATTCCCCGCCCATGCCATGTTTGTGCTTGAACAGGCTATGCATGACTGGAGATCCCATTAACAGAGGATGGCATTGAGGCTCAAGTCTGTCCTCCTTAATAGACGATCTGCCGAATTCACCTTCCCAGGCTTGTACTAGATCTTGTACTTAAAAATTCATTCCAAAAACTCCATCTAACAAGTTTGTTGGCAGCTCACACTTGGCTACATTTTTAGGAAATTCTGGGTGTAATGATCAGTGAAAACCATGCAGCGCTGTGACTCGAGGTAGCACCTCCAAAGCTTGAAGGCATGGATCACCACCAACGTTTCCTTCTCATGGATTTTGTAGTTCAGCTCCGCACCTTGCAGAACACAAGACGCATATGCAATCGGTTGCATCCCCTTTGTGTGATCTTGCATCAGTGTGATCCCAATGGCATTATCTCTTGCATCCGTCTCCATGACGTACTCCTTGGATGAGTGCGGAGTCACATGAACCGAGACGTCACATATTGTTGATTTGAGCTCCTCAAAGCTCCTCTACTCCTTGCCCCATTCCCACAAGTGATTCTTTCTTAGCAGATGGGTCAATGGCATACCCTTCTCTGTGCATCCCCGAACGAACTTTCGATGGTAATTGACAAACCCCAGCAAGACCTGGATGTCACACATATAATTTGGTGTCGCCCATTCCCTTGCCGCTCACAATATGCCCAAGGAACTCCACCTCCCTTTTCTCACACTCACACATGGAGAGCTTAGCAAACAAACTCTCTCCGGAAAACACCCAACACCTATAGAATGTTATACTTATGAGCTTCCATAGTTTGGAAGTAGATGAGGATGTCGTCGAAGAACACCACCACAAAGTGTTCCAAGTGAAGGTGGAAGATCGTCCTCATGAAACTCATGACTGTTGCTGGAGCATTCTTCAACCCAAACAGCATCACAAGGTACTCAAAATGGCCATACCACGTGTGAAACGCCGTCTTCTCCACATCCTGCTCTACAATCTGGATCTGATGGTATCTTGAGCACAAGTCAATCTTGCTAAAGTATTACACTCCCCTCAGCTGGTCAAATAGCTCCTCGACCCTTGGCAATGGATACCTGTCTTGATTCTTGATGTTGTTTGGTATGCAATACTCCACGCATATCCACAGCTCCCCTGTCTTCTTCTTCACAAAGAGGACCGGTCCAGCAGAGGACAACATCAACGGCCTGCTCTTTTAGTTCCTCCAACTACCTCTTTAGCTCATCGACCTCATTTTCACTCATGCAATATGCAGTACACACCATTGGATTTACTCCCAGAACAAGCTCACTTTTGTAATTGATGTCTTGCTTTGGTGGTAAACCTTTTGGCAGCTCAGCAGGAAACATGTCACTGTAGCTATCCAATGTCAAAAAATGGCCCCCGTGTGGAGGCAGTTCCAACATGGCCCGACGGGTCTTCTATGTTCACGGCTATGTTTTGTGCAGGTTCTCATTCTAAGCGTGAGCTTTCTGGTTGCCTCACGCTATGTGTCTGGGAGTTGAAGGCATTTGTGAGACAGTCACTTTTGCGAAGGGAACAATGTGATTTTGCATTAGTTTTTTAACATGGACATGATCTAAACATTTGGAGGGCTAGTCATGAGCTCTCCAACGCACCAAACTGTGCACGATTCGGATAACCGTAGCTCCCGCTACGTCAGTCAAAGCGCAGCACCCCAAACCAGCTGCTCACTCGGCGGCACGCACCACGTCGCCCGCCGAGACGCCTTCACACATCAAGGACCCATCAAAATCGCCATTCCGGAGGCACAGATGTCCCTATGCGTAGTTGCGGTGCCCCTTGCGCCTTTGGGGTCTGTTTTGATGAGTTAATCATCGAATTTGGTGATGGGGATGGATGTGGGTCGAAACCTGTTCGCGGATCTGCAGTCGGAATTTTGACAAGTCCCTGAGTGACGAAATGTACTACTGAGTTCCGGACTCCGAACCAGAGATTTGGCTAAGTCCCTCAGTAACTAACTGCACTTATGGCATCCGGCGGATCATTCGCCGGATGCCTCGGCAGCCCTTCCGGAGCAAAATCTCTAGATGGACTTTTGTTACTCGGTCAGGTGGATTATCCACCTCCCGTCGAAATGCGGCCGACTCCCAGAGCCGCTGCGCACATCCCAATTTTGGAAGCCCATATCTCCCTCGTTACTTGTCCGATTCCAGTGAAACAACTTCCACCGGATTCAGCAACTTGTCAACTTTCAGGTTCAATTCTCCATTTTAGGATCCAAGCAATCCTCGAGTTGCCAGATCCGTTGACGAGGATTTTCCTCTCTGGCGGCTCGTCGGCGCCTCCCGGCGCCGCACTTGGGCATGCAGAGGGGCAAATCTTCAACATTCTCCCCCTTGTATCTGCCATGCCCGCTGCTCCTGCTTGCTCTCACTCATCTTCCACTGCGCCCTCCAGCCCATCATAGCTGGTCATCCCAAGCCCGTCCAGGCTCAATGCGTGCCCGTCGACGGGTTGAGCTTTGGTCAAGCAATCCGCAAGCATGTTGTGCGTGCTGCAATGTTGCAGCACCACCTGCCCCTTTTCAACCATGTCCCGTGCGTAGTGGTAACGCACGTCAGTGTGCTTTGTCCTCCCGTGCTGCGTCGGGTTGTTGGTGAGTAAGATTGAGCCGGTGTTTTCCTCTTGCACCACCGTAGGCTCCTGCTCCGGCACGCCCAGCTCCCCCAGCAACCTGCGGAGCCACACCGCCTCCTTGACCGCCTTGGCCAGCGCGATGTACTCTGCTTCCACTGTGGAGGTGGTGACGCAGTCTTGCTTTCTGCTACACCACGAGACCGAGGAAGAACACGTATCCAGATGTGGACTTCCGCTTGTCCACATCGCCAGCGTAGTCTGCGTCCGTGTAGCAGACCAGACGCAAGGGGTCCGTCCGCCCCTCGCCGTCGAACCTCAAGGGCATGTGCTGCGTCGCCTCGAGGCAGCGGAGGATGCGCTTGAGCGCCTACCAGTGTAGTGTCCATGGATCAGCCACCTACCTGCTCAATTGGTCCACCGCGTAGGCCAGGTCCGGTCGAGTCGCCACCATGGCGTACGTGAGGCTGCCCACCGTCGATTGGTAGGGCACCCCAGCCATATCCTCCTGCTCTTCTTTCGTTTGCGTCGCCATTGCCGCACTCACTTCACAGGTCGTGGAGACTGGACTGCCAACTGGTTTGCAGTCCTCCATGCCGTACTGCTTCAGCACCTCGGCCGCGTATTTGGCCTGCCCCAGGTCAAGCATGCACACCCTCCGGTTCCGCGTGATGCTCACCCTGAGGTAGTACTCCAGCTCCCCCTTGTCCGACATCTGGAATCTGCTGCTCAGCTACTCTTTTAGTCGCTGTAGGCTCGGCAGATCCGTCGAGCACACAATCAGGTTGTCCACATAGAGTGCAACGATCTGATGCAGCTATTTGTCGCACCGCACGTACACGCTGTGATCCGCTTCACAGCGCTTGAAGCCAAGTTGTGCCATGAAGCTGTCCATGTGTTGGTACCAGCATCTCGGCGATTGTTTTAGCCCATACAAGGATTCCTGCAGCTTACACACCTTGCCCTCCAGCGCCTCCACCCCCTCAGGCACCTCCATGTAGATATCTTTGTCTATGATGCCATTGAGGAAGGCCGTCTTTATGTCCGTTTGGTGGAGCACCATGTCCTTCGCGGCCGCCACCGCAAGGATCGCTCGGATGCTTGTGAACTTGGCGACGGGAGCAAACGTTTCATCGTAGTGCTCCCCCTTCCGCTGTGCGTAACCCTTCGCCACCAGCCGCGCCTTGTATTTTTCAACCACACCTTCCTTTGTGAATTTGGTCTTAAAGACCCACTTTGAGCCGACAACCTTGGCATCTTTCGGCCTGTCAACCAGCTCCCACGTGTCGTTTTCCGTGATGGACGCCAGCTCCAATTTGATGGTTGCGTCCCATTGATCCCCTTCGGGTCATGCAAGCGCCTCTTGCACAGTAGTCGGATCCGTTGGTGCAGCCAGCATGCACCGCGTCATGCCAATCCATCGACCGGTGCTTGCGTCTAAGCGCTTCCCCGCTTTTCGCTGCCTCTCGCTTTGGCACGGTAGTTTTGGTGACGCATCGTTGCTCTGCTGTGATCACTCCGACTCAACACGCTCCGGTGAATCATCAACCGGATGGCTCCCCAAGGATCTCTCTCACTCTAGCGAAACATCGCCTGAACGACCGGCGCGTCTGGTGGATTTTCCACCGACGCCCGATGCACACTCTGCCAGGAGTGCGCGCCTTGGCACCTTAGGTGACTCATCTGCCGGATCCTTCCGATGGATCTCCTCATCAGCTTGATCGTCATCAGAGTCCTCCGCATCGGCTGCCGCTGCTGGTGCACCTTCGCGCTCTGATGGCGCATCCTCAACTTCGGCGTCCACGGGCTCCTTCTCGTAGTCAAGGAGTTGGAACCACTCTCCCGTCTTTGGAGAGTCCACAACACCCACATCGTTGCTGCTGATGTAGCTCTGCTGCTCGTTTAACTCAAAGTCTTGGCTGCGTATTACCTCCTCCTTGCGCATGTCGTAGAGCCAGTATGCCTTATGCGCGCTCTCATAGCCAAGGAAGAGATACGAATTTGCCCGCGGCTCCAGCTTGATGTCACGCCTCTGCGCAGCCTGCACCACCGCGTGCGCCTTGCACCGGAACACTTTCAGGTGTGCCACACTTGGCTTGCGCCCGCTCCAATTCTCCTGCGGGGTCTTCCAGCCGCTCCTCCCTTTCAGCACCACTCTAGGAGTGAGGTTGATGGTGTAGCTTGCCGAATGCACAACTTCCGCCCAGAAGCTTTGTGGCAATTCCGCATCCATTAACATGGTCCGTACCATGTACAGCAGCGTCTGGTTCGCCCGCTCCGCCACGCCATTTGACTGAGGTGAATACGGCATGATTTGTTGCCATTTTATGGCCTGCTGCTTTATCCACCCGCTACAACCCACGTACTCTCCACCGTTGTCGTTGCGTAGCGCTCTGACCTTCCGGTCAGTCTGCCTCTCCACTGCGCCGACATACTCCTTCAGCCGGTCCAGGACCTTGCATTTCCGCTTCATGAAGTACACAAAGAGTTTTCTGCTGTAGTCATCAATGAAGGTGACAAAGTAACGCGCGCCGCTCTTTGACGCCGTCTTGAATGGTCTGAACACGTTGCTGTACACGAACTCCAGCAGGTCCGAGGCGTGATTCACCTTCTCGTTGAACGTTTTACACCATGCCTTGCCCAAAATGCAAGGCTCACACTTTTGTGCTTTGCTCCATCTGTCGCCTCTTCCACACCGTCGATGACGAGGCCGCGTACCAGCTTGCGCTTCACCATCTCCTTCACGACTGCGGGTGAGGAATGCCCCAGTCGTCGGTGCCAGAGCTCCAGATCAGCTCCACCTCCTTTGGCCAGGTTCAAGGTGCGTTCCTGCAAGTCTGCTGAATCTGTCGCCGCGGGGATCACCTTCATCTCCACGATGTAGAGGCCTCCCTCGTGCTTAGCCTCCAGCACGGGCTCGCCGCCACCGTCCTTCCGCACGACTGCCCCTCTTCTCCTGAAGAGCACCTCGTACCCCTTGTTAGTCAGGCGGCTGACACTTAGAATGTCAGCCAAGCCGGGTACGTGCTGCACGTCCTTGATAACGCGCTGCACCCGCTTTCCGCCAACCACCACCTCCACGTCCACATCTCCTTGGCCAGTCACCGGCTCGACCTTGTTGTTCGCGACCACCATGGATTTTCTGGACTTGGTGTAGTTGATGAACCCGACCTCCTCGACCTGGGTATGCTCCTCCGCTTCGGAGTCAAGGCATCGCCGGTTGGCCTTCTTGAGGTAGTGGTTTTGAGTGCCGTTGAGGAGCGCCTTCTTGCCTTTGGCGTCCTTGCCGCCGGCCTTTGCCTCCTCAGGGCACTCACGGGCCCAGTGGCCCTCCTTGCCGCAATTTCAGCACGCACCCTTCTTGGCGCCCTTCTTGCCGCCGCCATGTCCGCCACCTCCCTTGGTCCCGCTTCCGCCACCACGCGTTTTGGTGACGAGGACCGATGAGGACGACGAGGACTCCTCGCAGCTCCGTCGCTGCACCTCGTTGCGGATGTACTCTGCGACCGCGCCATAGGTGAGCTTGTCCTCTGCCCATCCTCCCAAGACTGTAATGAGAGGGCTCCAACTGTCAAGAAGGTCAATGAGGAGGGCCATCACCTGCAGCTACGTGTCAATCTTCCACCCCACGTCGTTGCACTGTGAGGCAAGCGACTCAATCTGCTGCATGGCAGTGATGACATCATCTCCCTCCTCGATTCTCACTGTCAGGAGTTGCTTCATTGCGAAGATTTTGTTCGCCAGCAACTTGGATTGATGGATGGCACAGAGCTTTTGCCAAGCTTCAGCTGCCAGCTTGCAGCCGTGGAAGTAGTCCCACTGCGACTCGGCCGTCCCGGACACCAGCAACATGAGCACCTCCGTGTTCTTCTTTGCGAAGGCCTCCTTCTTCCCTTTCGTCGCCATCGCTTTGTCAAGGACTTCCGTTCCCTTCATGACCTCCAGCAGCTCCTTATGCACGAGGTGCAGCTCGAAGTGCCACCTCCATAGCCCGTAGCCAGGGCCACCTGCATACTTCTGGATGGGCTGCGTCTCCTTCTGCGCCATTTGCACAGTCTTCAACTCTGGGACCTTAGAGCTTGACGGCGATGTCGTCCCTGACGACAGTCCCGTCCGCCGCGAAAGCCGTGAGCGATGTGTAGATTGGTCAGGGCTGTGGGCCCATAACCCTCTATCAAAAAATGGCCCCCGGGTGGAGGCAGTTCCAACGTGTCCCGACGGGTCTTCTACGTTCACGGCTATGTTTTGTGCATGTTCTGAGTCTAAACGTGAGCTTTCTGGTTGCCTCACGCTATGTGTCTGGGAGTTGAAGGCATTTGTGAGACAGTCACTTTTGCGAAGAGAATAACACGATTTTGCATTAGTTTTTGAACATGTAAATGATCTAAACATTTGGAGGGCTAGTCATGAGCTCTCCAACGCACCAAACCGTGCGCAATTCGGATAACCATAGCTCCCCCTACGTCAGTCAAAGCGCAACACCCTAAACCAGCCGCTCACTCGGCGGCGCGCACCACGTTGCCCGCCGAGGCGCCTTCACACATCAAGGACCCATCAGAAACGCAATTCTGGAGGCACAGATGTCCCTATGAGTAGTGGCGGTGCCCCTTGCGCCTTTGGGGTCTGTTTTGATGAGTTCATCATCGAGTTTGGTGATGGGGATGGATGTGGGTCGAAACCTGTTCGCGGACCTGCAGTCGGAATTTTGACTGTCCCTGAGTAACAAAATGTACTACTGAGTTCCGGACTCCGAGCCAGAGATTTGGCTAAGTCCCTCAGTAACAAACTGCACTTCTGGCATCTGGCGGATCATTCGCCGGACGGCTCGGCAGCCCTTCCGGAGCAAAACCTCCAGATGGACTTTTGTTACTCGGTCAGGTGGAATATCCACCTCCGGTCGAGCCGCGGCCGACTCCCAGAGCCGCCGCGTACACCCCAACTTTGGAAGCCCATATGTCCTCGTTACTTGTCCGATTCTGGTGAAACAACTTCCACCGGATTCAGCGACTCGTCAAATTTTAGGGGCAATCCTCCATTTTAGGATCCGAGCAATCCTCGAGTCGCCAGATCTGTCGACGAGGATTTTCCTCTCTCTGGCGGCTCGTCGGCGCCTCCCGGCGCCGCACTTGGGCTTGCAGAGGGGCAAATCTTCAACGTCCAATGCTCCCTCAATGCTCCTCGATAGCTCTTTTGCTGGTGCTTTCTACTGCTTGTCCTCTGGTTTCTTTGCCTCTGCTACCAAAACTTCCACCTCTTCAGTTGCTTCCTTCTGTCGCACCCATACGAGGTACACGTGGTCCCCTTCGCACTGAAAGTTCCTTAGTTGTACATAACTCAACTGCAACACCTTGCCTGCCTTGGAATCCGTCTCCTCAATCTAGAGTGACAAAACAAGCTGCTCTCTACTATTCTTTACCTTCACCTGGCCGCACACCCAATCTACAGCAAGGTTCTACCGGTGCATCCAGTCACGTTCCAAAATGGCATCATAAGTTTTTATCGCGTAAGTGTGAAAGCCTGCCTCGCACGACAGCTTGCCCAGACGGACCCTCAAAGGCTTCAATGGCAATCAGCACTCCAACTCCCCTTACACCATCTTGGCCTTTGTTAGCTTCCCTTGTAGCTGTGGAAGGCTCACACTTTTTGGAAGCTCTTCACTAAAGAATGAGTTATACGTACCGCAATCCAACAATGCTTTAATCTTCTAGCAAGTCAGGCACCCCTCGCTGTCCATAGAACCAGTCGATGAAATCTCTCCTTGCATGATGATACCCAGAACACTCCCACTCCCTTTGATCTACAGAAATATACTTAGTAGCTCCCTAGTTGTCGAAGGACTTTCGTGGCTGGTGTTTGCTGATGCGGATGAAACTTTCCCAATAGCTAGTCGTCCACCACTCACTGTTGGCTATCGTTTTCCTGTTTCTTCTTTCAGTCCTTGTGGTGCCTAGGGTTCCCGCAGATCCAACAGTTTGCACCAGGTGGCTTCCTCTACTGTTGGCCTCCTTCTAGCATGTCGATCTCCATGGGGTCGGTTTGTTGGTGCTCAACGCTGAAAATTCTCTTGCCTCTCACGGAAACCTTCTCAATGGTAGCATAGCACATCAACGCGCTCAGTAGTGGCCACCACTGCGTGGAGCTCTGTGATTCCACTCAATGCCAGCCTGCGCTGAATCTCTACCTTCAAACCGTTGTGGTACTTGTCATCCATCTCCTGCTCACTCATGTCATCAATTTCCAAGCAGAACGTCAAGAAGCAACGTGTGTACTGTATAACCAAGTCGATCTGCTTCAGTAACTTCAGCTTGTTGTGTGCAACCATGGAGGCGTTCACGAGATTGAACCGATCTCTGGTGGCTTGCTTGAACTGCTCCCACGTCATCGGCATACATGCTTCAGCCTGCCACACACCGTGCTGCCACAACAAGGAATGTTGCACAGCTGCGTTCCCACCTCCACCTCGAGTGGCCAACATATTCAGCTGCCTCCACCACTACAATGTTGCTCCACATAACAGTGTCACCGTAAATGACACACGCACAACATCGTCCTCTAGAGGGTGACCCAGAGGCCCAATGTACCTGTTCATGGAAAATAGCTAGGTCATACGCTTCCACTCTTGACTGAGGGATTGAATGGTTCCACAGCCTTTGGCTTTGCTCTTGACAGTATCCTTGAGCAGGCTGCCTAAACCAATCCAACGTCAGTCCCGTCACGCTAGTCAGCCATCTGCTGATTCAGCTGCTCTGTGAACTATTGCAGGGCTCGCTCCATGGATCTTGATGACTTTTGGCTGTCGGATATCCTCAGAAAAAAATGGCAGCGTTTCGGCTGCAATCAAACAGTTTATGGCAGCAATTCAGTGGCTCTGGATGAAAATCTGACGTGTTCAAACTGCATGGGAGTCAATATTCGTCTTCCACATGCACAGAGAAGGACATGTGGACGCTCTGGAAACATAAAAAAATATAATCTAGAGGTTGGCTCGTGCATTCGCTTTGACGTCTGGTCCAATATCTCCCTCTCAATCAGCCTCAGCATTGTTCGGCATACGCGATGCCTTTGGCTTCTTGAACATTGTAGAGTTCTGGTAGCACTTCCGTTCAACGCGTGGAACTGGCTCTGATACCAGATGTGAGAATCTGTGCTCTCTGACGATTAGGCCTTCGTGTTTGGAGAGAACAGTCACAGCGAACAGATAGGCATGGAGATGTTTGTAAACTAGAGTTGGGAAATGCAGGTTTATTACAATGAACGTAATACAAGCAATTTATACTGTTCGGCCGGTTATTCCTGGCCCTAGCCTACTGCTCACTTAGCTTGCTACAACAAGCTACTTGCACCTCAACCTGGTGCCCTTCTTGTGCCTGAAACCGGTGCTCTACTTGCACCTAATGGTGGGCAAGAAATATCTGGCTATCGAACTTTCCAGATCCATGGTTCGTCTTTATTCTTGTGTGTCCACGAGGCTAAAGTGTTCTTTTCCAAAAAGTCACTGTATTTCCTTGAATTCACTGAGTATGCTTGTCGGCAATGAGTGTGGACATCCTGTTGTCCACGCAACCTGTGGTACTAATACCGTCGTACGGTCGCAATCACCATTCAGGCTCTACCCGTTGATCGTGTTTGTCATCAGAGGACCGCAGCCGAGATAGCCCCTCGATGGGTAGCATAATCGGTACGCTACCCGCCCAGAAGGGGAACGCCACACTCGCGTGGCATGTTTGGAATGCCACGCAAAGGTGCAAGAAAAACACGCCCCTCGCATGTGGAGCACACTCGCTTGGTCACTCGCAGGCTCACTGGCTTGCTCCTCCTCCTCCTCACATCCACGGTCGACCAAAGTCAAGCTCGACCTGCAATCTGTATTCCAGAAAACAAAACAAAAAAAAGTGCTCCAGATGCCCCTGAAACTTGGTTGAGGCCCTGAGTATGCCAGAAAAAGGTGGGCACCTTGTTATAGTAGCCGTACGCACAGACCACACAGAGCCAATAGGAACAAGCACAACAAAGGCACGACGGTGACATGTCATGTGATGGGTGGCACCGGAATCTAAGATCCAGGTGGCATCTGTCACACGCTCTGGCGAAGTGACCAAACAACTTCCTACGGTGCAGGCAATGAACAAAGGCTACTTAGCATATAACTCCTGAGTTGCAAAGGCAACACATGCTTGTGACTCATCAAGCCACGATAGGTCGTCGCATCCTGTGACAATAGCGGCAAATAAAACAAACAAACTAGCATCATCACGTGCGACGAAGGACTCCACTGACTTGAGAGTGCACTATGTCCCATCGCCAACATTGCAACTCCAAGTCACGGACTTGACAGACCCAATGGTTGTCAGAGACTAGGGTGAAGTATCAACTTGGCCTGATGGGTCTTCTGTACTCACGGCTTGTTTTGTGCGGGTTCTGAGTCTAATCGTGAGTTTTCTGGTCGCCTCACGCTTTGTTTCTGGGGGTGGCAAACAGTTGTGAGACAGTCACTTTTGCAAAGGGAATAACGCGATTTTGCATTAGTTTTTGAACATGGACATGATCCAAAACATTTGTAGGGCTAGTCACGAGCTCTCCAACACACCAAACCGTGCGCGATTCGAATCACTGTGGCTCCCGCTACATCGGCCGAGGTGCAACACCCCAAACCAGCCGCTCAGTCGGCGGCGCGCACCACGTCGCCCGCCAAGGCGCCCTCACACATCAAGGACCCATCAAAAACACCATTCAGGAGGCGCAGATCTCTATGTAGTGGCAGTGCCCCTCATGCCTATGGGGTCTGTTTCGACGAGTTAATCATCGTGTTTGGTGATGGGTATTGATGTGGTTCAAAACCTGTTCGTGGACATGCACTCAGAATTTTGACAAAGTCCCCGATTAACAAACTGTACTCCTGAGTTTCGGACTCCGAGCCAGGATTTTGGCTAAGTCCCTCAGTAACAAAACTGCACTGCTGAAATCCGGCGGATCATCCACCAGACGCCTCGGCAGTCTTTCCGGAGAAAAATCCCCATATGGCATTTTGTTACTCGTTCCGGTCAATCATTCACCAGCAGTTGAATCGCGGCCAGCTCCAACAGCCAACGTGCACATCCCAGTTTTAGAAGCCCATATCTCCCTTGTTACTGGTCGGATTCCGGTGAAAGAACTTCCATCGGATTCAGCAACTCGTCCACATTTGAGGAGAATCCTCCATTTTAGGATCCGAGCAATCCTCGAGTCGCAAAATCCAACGACGAGGAATTTCCTCTCTCTTGGGCTCGTCGGCGCCTCCCGGCGCCGCACTAGGGCATACAAAAGGGGAAGATACTCAACTTTCTCCCCCTTGCACCTGCCATGCCTGCTGCTCTTGCTTGCTCTCACTCATCTTCCGCTGCGCCCTCCAACCCATCATAGCTGATCATCCCAAGTTCGGCCACGCTCAATGCGTGCCAGTCCATCGGTTGCGCTTTGGTCAAGCAATCCGCAAGCATGTTGTGCGTGCTACAATGTTGCAGCACCACCTGCCCCTTTTCAACCATGTCCCATGCGTAGTGGTAACCCACGTTGATGTGCTTTGTCCTCATGTGCTGCGTTCAATTGTTGGTCAACGATTGAGCCGATGTTGTCATCATGCACCACCATAGGCTCCTGTTGTGGCATGCCCAGCTCCCCCAGCAACCTGCGAAGCCACACCGCCTCCTTGACCGCCTCGGCGAGCGTGATGTACCTAGCTTCCACTGTGGAGGTGGCGACGCAGACCTGCTCACTGCTGCACCACGAGATCGTTGCACCAGCAAGGAAGAACACGTAGCCGGATGTGGACTTCCGTTTTTCCACATCACTAGCGTATTTTTCATCCGTATAGCAGACCAGATGCAAAGGGCCCGCCCGTCCCTTGCCGTTGAACCTCAAGCGCGCATGTCGCGTTGCCTGTAGGTAGCGGAGGATGCGCTTGATCGCTTGCAAGTGTAGTGTGTTGGAGTAATGCTCCTCAGGCCATCATAGTGGCCCTGTATCGGCCACGTACCTACTCACTTGGCCCACCGTGTAGGTCAGGTCCGGTCGATTTGCCACCATGGCGTACATGAGGCTGCCCACCGCCAATTGTTAAGGCACCCGTGCCTTATCCTCCCGCTTTACTTTTGTTTGTGGCGCCATTTCCGCACTCAGTTAACATGTCGTAGAGACCGGACTGCCAACAG
The DNA here is from genome assembly GCA_023375785.1 of Penium margaritaceum. NCBI lineage: Eukaryota > Viridiplantae > Streptophyta > Zygnematophyceae > Desmidiales > Peniaceae > Penium > Penium margaritaceum. The sequence continues at coordinate 63,031 of SZWC01014731.1, forward strand.
GTTTGCAGTCCTCCACGCTGCACCGCTTCAGCACCTCGGCCACGTATTTGGCCTGCCCCAGCTCAAGCGTGTGCGTCCTTCGGTTCGGCGTGATGCTCATCCCGAGGTAGTACTCCAGTTCCACCATGTCCGACATCTAGAATCTGCTGCTCAGCTGCTCTTTCAGCCGCTCTAGGCTTGGCAGATCCGGCAAGAACAAAATCAGGTCGTCCACGTAGAGTGCAACGATCTGATGGAGCTGTTTGTCGTGCCGCACATACACGTTGTGATCCGCCTCAGCGCTTGAAGTTGGGTTGTGCCATGAAGGTGTCCATCTGTTAGTACAAGCATATGGGCAATTGTTTTAGCCTGTACAAGGACTTCCGTAACTTGCACACCTTGCCCTCCGGCCCCTCCACCCCCTCTGGCACCTCTATGTAGATCTCTTTGTCTATGATGCTGTTGAGGAAGGCCGTCTTTATGTCCATTTGGTGGAGCTCCATGTCCTTCTCGGCCTCCACCGTAAGGATCGCCCGGATGCTTGTGAATTTTGCGAGAAGAGCGAACGTCTCATCGTAGTGATCGCCCTTACGCTGTGCGTATCCCTTTGCCACCAGTCGCGCCTTGTATTCATCAACCTCACCTTCCTTTGTGAAATTTCTCTTAAATATCCACATTGAGCCGATGACCTTGGCATCTCTTGGCCTGTATACCAACTCCCACGTGTAGTTTTCCGTGATGAACGCCAGCTCTGTTTTGAGGGCTTCGTCCAATTGATCCCCTTCGATCGTCATCAGAGTCCTCCACATCGACTGCCGCCACTATTACACCTTTGCGCTCTGATGCCACATCCTCAACTTCAGCGTCCACCAGCTCCTTCTCATAGTCAAGGAGCTGGAAGCACTCCCCCGTCTTTGGAGAGTCCACCACGTCCATGTTGTTGCTGTTGATGTAGGTCTGCTACTCATCAAACTCAACGTCTTGACTGCAGATTACCTCCTCCTTACGAGGAGGAGGTAATCTGCAGAGCATGTACGCCTTATGTACGCTCTACGACATGTTGTAGAGCATGTACGCCTTATGCACGCTCTCATAGCCAAAGAAGAGATACGACTTTGTCCTCGGCTCCAACTTGCCGTTGCGCCTCTGCGCACCCTGCACCATTGCATGCACCTTGTACCCATGTAATTTCAGGTGTGCCACACTTGGCTTGCGCCCGCTCCAAACCTCTTGCGGCATCTTCCAGCCGCTCTTCCCCTTCAGCACCATTGTGGGAGTGAGGTTGATGGTGTAGCTTGCCGTACGCAAAGCTTCCGTCCAGAAGCTTCACGGAAATTCCGCAACCACCAACATGGCCCGTACCATGTTCAACAGCGTCTGGTTTGCCCGCTCCGCCACGCCATTTGACTGAGGCAAATATGGCTTACTTTGTTCCCATTTTATGCCCTGCTACTTCATCCACCTGCTACAGCCCACGTACTCTCCACCGTTGTTGTTGCGTAGTGCTGTAACCTTTCAATCTGTCTGCCTCTCCACCGCAGCGATGTAATCCTTCAGCCGGTCCAGGACCTCGCCTTTCCGCGTCATGAAGTACAAGTAGAGTTTTCTGCTATAGTCATCAATGAAGGTGACAAAGTAACACGCGCCTCTCTTTGACGGCATCTTGAATGGTACACACACGTTGCTGTGCAACAACCTCGAGCAGGTCTAAGGTGCAATTCACATTCTCATTGAACAGTCTGCATTGCGCCTTGCCCAAAATGCAAGGCTCACACTTTTTGTGCTTTGCTACATTTGTCGCCTCTTCCGCACTGTTGATGACAAGGCCGCGTACCAGCTCGCGCTTCACCATCTCCTTCACGACTGCGGGTGAGGAATGGCCCTGTCTTTAGTGCCAGAGCTCCAAATCAGCTCCCCCTCCTTTGGCCAGGTTGACGGTGCACTCCTGTAAGTCTGCTGAATCTATCACCGTGGGGATCACCTTTGTCTCCACAATGTAGAGGTCTCCCTCGCGCTTTGCCTCCAGCACGGGCTCGCCGCCACCATCCTTCCGCACGACTGCCCCTCTTCTCTTGAAGAGCACCTTGTTTCCCTTGTCAGTCAGGCGGCTGACACTTAGAATGTCGGTCAAACTAGGTACGTGTTGCGCGTCCTTGATGACGCGCTGCACCCGCTTCCCACCAACCACCACCTCCATGTCCACGTGTCCTTGGCCAACCGCTGGCTCGACTTTGTTGTTTGCGGCCACCATGGATTTTCTGGACTTGGTGCAACTGATGAACCCAACCTTCTCGACCTAGGTATGTTCCTCCGCTTCGGAGTGAAGGCATCGCCGGTTGGCCATCTTGAGGTAATGGTTTTGAGTGCCGTTGAGGAGTGCCTTCTTGCCTTTGGCATCTTTCCCACCAGCCTTTGCCTCCTCATTGAAATCACGCGCCCGGTGGCCCTCCTTGCTGAAATCACGGTACGCACCCTTCTTGGCGCCCTTCTTGCAACTGCCATGTCAGCCACCTTCCTTGGCCCCACTTCCACAACCACGCGTTTTGGTGATGAGAGGTGATGAGGACGAAGAGGACTACCCGCAGCTCCATCGCTGTGCCTCATTGCGGATGTACTCTACGACCGTGCCATAGGTGAGCTTGTCCTCTTCCCATCCTCCCAAGATGCTAATGAGAGGCCTCCAATTTTCAGAAAGGGCCATGAGGAGGGCCATCACCTACAGTTGCGTGTCGATCTTCCATCCCACGTCATTGCACTGTGAGGTGAGCGACTCAATCTGCTACATGGCGGTGATGACATCATCTCCCTCCTCAATTCTCACTGTAAGGAGTCGCTTTGTTATGAATACTTTCTCCGCCAACGACTTGGACTGATGGATGGCATAAAGCTTTTGCCAAGCTCCGGCTGCTAGCTTGCAACCCTAGAAGTAGTCCCATTGCAACTCGTTCATCCCAAAAACTAGCAGCATGAGCGCCTCCATGTTCTTCTTTGCGAAGGCCTCCTTCTGAGCTTCCTCTGCCGTCGCTTTGTTGAGGACTTTTGTTCCTTTCATGACCTCTAGCAGCCCCTTATGCGTGAGGTGCAGCTCAAAGTGCCACCTCCATAGCCTGTAGCCAGGGCCACCTGCATAATTCTGGATGGGCTGTGTCTCCTTTTGTGCCATTTGCACAGTCTTCAACTCCGGGACCTAAGACCTTGACGGTGATGTTGTCCCCGGCGACGATCCCGTCCGCTGCGAAAGCCGTGAGCGATTTGTAGACTGGTCATGACTATGGGCCCATAACCATTTGTCAAAAATTGGGGTGCAGTTTCAACGTGGCCTGACGGGTCTTCTGTGCTCACGGCACGTTTTGTGCGGGTTCTGAGTCTAAGCGCGAGCTTTCTGGTTGCCTCACGCTATGTTTATGGGAGTGCAAGACAGTTGTGAGACAGTCACTGTTGCGAAGGGAATAACGTGATTTTGCATTCTTTTTTTAACATGGACATGATCTAAACATTTGTAGGGCTAGTCATTAGCTCTCCAACGTACTAAACCGCGCGTAATTCGGATCACCATAGCTTCCGCTATGTCAGCCAAAGTGTAGCACCCCAAACCAGCCGCTCAATCAGCGACGCGCACCACGCCGCCAGCCTAGGCACCCTCAAACATCAAGGACCTATCAAAAACGCCATTCAGGAGGTGCAGATGTCTTTACGTGTAGCGGCGGTGACCCTCGCGCCTTTGGGGTCTGTTTCAATGAATTGATCATCTTGTTTGGTGATGCAGATTGATGTGGTTCGAGACCTGTTCGCAGACGTGCAGTCAAATTTTTGACAATATCCCTGAGTAACAAACTATACTACTGAGTTTCGGATTCCGAGCCAGGATTTTGGCTAAGTCCCTGAGTAACAAAACTGTACTACTGAAATCCGGCAGATCGTTCACCGGACGACTCGGCAGTCCTTCCGGAGAAAAATCTCCAGGTGGCATTTTGTTACTCGTTTCGGTCAATTATTCACCGGCAGTCGAACCGCGGCCAACTCCAATAGCCGCTACGCACATCCCAACTTTGGAAACCCATATCTCCCTCGTTATTGGTCTGATTCCGGTGAAACAACTTCCACCGGATTCAGCAACTCGTCAATTTTTAGGAGATATCCTCCATTTTAGGATCCAAGCAATCCTCAAGTCACCAGATCCAATGACAAGGAATTTCCTCTCTCTGGCATGTCGTCGACGCCTCCCGGCGCCGCACTCGAGCATGCCAAGGGGCAAACATTCAACAATTGTGGACCGTCAACTCAGTCAATCCACTTGTACCTCCCTGAGTGGTGAGCCATAGGAGCTGGTAGAGTTTGGCACAATCATCGCTAGCCTACATCACAAACTATTGTTCCAAAGGTCATAGGTCGCTGGTACCCTCTATGGCTATATCATCCTTTGATGGGGGTTACAGATAAGTCGCTCCAGTGGAGTGATAAGAGGTGCACTTGTGCTGCTCAAAATCTTGTTGCAGGCCTTGCGCAATCTTTTTGTTGTTCTTGGGAAGCTTGCACTTTGTGTAACGGCGCGCTCCCTCGCAGTTGTAGCACTCCCAAGGTCGCCCTCGAGAAGGCTTTGGAGTATCTTGTTCCTTGCTATCCTTGCCAACCCTCCTATTATTCCTTCCCTTCTTCCCTTCAACTTCCACACTTGTGCCAGTTGCTGCTGCGATTACAGCTGTTGACTGTGACGACTGGCAAGAGGAAAGGGGGGAGGTGCATAGTGCCTGCACTGATGTGACAATTGCAGCTGACGTGCCATGGTGGGCATCATTTGGTATTCCAACTCCTGCCATGTGTAGGAAGTGCTTAGTGGCCCATGAAAGCAGCAAACCTCTGTCAGCCATCTCCTGAAGACATTTTAGGCTGAATTTGTCAAAGGTCCTAGGATAATCACGCCCAACACCAATCATGATGGTGTTGAACGCCATTAGTTGACACAGTCCATTCTTCCCCAGGTCCCTTTTCAATCGCATCGTCCTCCGCCAATAGTCGACCGGTAACTCCTGTACAGCCTGGCGTAGGAAGTCAAAGTTTGAGAGGCATTGTGATTTTGTAGCCATGGTCACGCCTTTGACAAGAGTGGTTACCTAATTCTAGGCCCCGCGCGGGATAGCCCCAACGCAAATGCGAGGATCACCAAGGTAGGATTCAAAGTTGAGGGTGTACTCCTCCAGGACGGCCTTCAGGAGACTGTAGGCAATGCGAGTGGCGGTTGTTGTCTGTTGGGGGTCCGTAGTTTGAAATTGGCTGGTGTAGTACATGTACAATCCCTCGCTAACTACCCACATGCAACTCGCGGCTCCCAGGTGGTGTAGCTATCCTCGTGCTGATAGGCGGGAGGATCGGTCTCAAACCACTTGGGAGGCATTGCTGTCAAGAGAGCTGCCGGGACAGCTTGCTCACACAATGGAGACGGGAGATCTTCCCTCAGGCCCGAGCTCATGCAGAGCATTTGGTCCTCTAAGGAAGCAGTTTCCAAGAGACCTGCTCAGGGAGTATTTCTTTGGCCTGTTTCTTGGTTTGGTACTACTCTGCATTGTAAGCGATTCCGACACCGTTTTTCCAACTGACGAGGCGCAGATTTAGCATTCCTTCCTTGTCACCGGCATTTGAGTTGGACTCTGGAAGGTCCTCGGACGGCTCAGCATCAAACATTCCTAAAGCTGCATCAATTTCATCTGTAACTGCACTCGTGACTGTCATATTGCCCTTGCGCACTCCATCACACTTCTGCTGACGCTCTTGCTGCTGCTACTGCTGTGGATTGACTACGTCCCAAAATATCTTGAACAGATCAGCCATGTGCCTGGCCGTTTATCTAGCCTTCTAAGCCTGCTGCTCATGCAACTCTCGAAGGCCACGTGACAGCGAGCCAGTGCTAGATGAGGATACGTCCCACATGGCATCCAATGTGCTGCTAAGCATGCCGGAGGTAACAACACCAGCATCCATGCTGGAGTTGGCACTGTCCAATTTGGCGGGTGTGTCCTTGGGCATGGGATTGTGTGGGGTGTTGCAAGTGTGTGTTGCTACCACCAACACTGTCATTGGGTGGCTGATGTTACCAAAATTATTCGCTAGTGTTTATCCCTCCCCAGTTGGCATGGGATCTGTGTCAAGGCCTTTTCCAGCCTAAGGGCCTTTGATGCCCCTCCCCCCCCCAATGACCTCAATCATTTCCGACAGCTTTTCGTCCGTCCCAGTGGGCGTGGGATCTGTGTCGAGGCCTTTTTCATCGTGAGAGGTATTGATGGGTCCTTCCACATTGCCAAAGAATTGGCAGCATTTCTCTTCCCCTAGTGGACGTGGGAAACCTATGAGAGGTCGTGAGGTCGTCTGTGGACACCTGAACCACCCCCCACCCAACGGAGGAGAAAAGCGGAGCCCAGATAGCAAGGAGGAGGGAAATACCAAGAGAGATTTTATGGCAGATTATTGCACTACCTTCTACTGCTGCTGCCACCGCCAATGCTGCTATTGCTGCTACTACCGTCGTCGCTCTCAACAATGGTGGCCTCTGGTATTGTGCCTTGCTGCTGCTACCATAGTCCACTGTTGTGGTTCTGCTGTAGTTGTTGCCCACTGTTACAGCTGGTAGCTACTACATAATGCTACCGTTGCAGCCACTGTACCACATAGCTGCAGCCAATACTACAGCTCGACAGTGGTTACCGCCCATTTTTGCCTCCTGTAGTTGTTGCCTGCTGCTGCACAGTGCCACTGCTACTGCTGTTGCTTCGTGTAACTGCTGCCGGTATTGCGGTTGAGCAGCCTTCATTGCGGTTGAGCAGCCGTCACTGCGGCTGCTGTCCGTTGTTGTAGCAACTAGTTGCCACTTGTGCCAACTGTTGTGCGCCACCATTGCTATTGATGCTGCTCCATGCAACTGCCACTACAGTTACTGCTTTTCGCGACTGATGTTACCTCCACTGCTCCGCACAATTGCTTTTCAGCTCAGCCCTCACTGTTGTTTCTACTTGGTGGGCTTTCCTTGGACCATTCTGCGCTTCTCAAGCACAGAGTGACGAGCTCTGGCTCATTCACTCCTGATTCCAAAACTGACACACCTAACTCCTCTTCCCTCATGCCTTCACGTGGATCATGACATTGTGGATATAATGGGACAGACATGAGGGAAAACAGAGGTTTGTGTCAAGAGTTGGAGTGAGAAACATTAAGAGAGAGGACTACGGGGTGGAGCTTGCTAATCGAGCCCACCCGTCGGCCGGCGAGTTGGAACCCGCTGGAGCTCACCCAATACTCGCAGGCATAATGCCTCGCGTAGCTATCATGTGCACAAGCTGAGTTTTGCTCTTAAAGCCTATCCATACTAATACAAGTCAATGGGCAGGAGCAAATTAGGTCATCAAGATATTGCTGTTCAAGCATGAACAAGGAAAAATCTAGATTTTTTTTTAAAAAGGGACCACACCAATGTGCGGCCAGGAGGGACGCAAGTGTTGAAATATTATGCACCTTGTACACTGCCTAGCTGGCTAGCCATACAAACAGACAAGGCATGCACTGCTCTATGGAGTATGTCCCCTTGGTCTGTTCTGAGATGGGCCAGGAATGCACTGCCCATAAATGGGTATGTCCCCTGTGGCTCATCATAGGAACTATACCTTTTTGGCTTGGTTGATTAGGCACCAAAGTCTCAAACCAGAGGTCGCGGGTTCAAACCCCGCGATGGCCGCAGTTTTCCTTGTGGCCAAAACTGGGATAGGAAGCTTCGAGGAAGCTTACTAGAGCCTGTCTTGAGGATGACACTTGGCGGCCTAAGGACGCGCCAAGTAGGAATGTAGGTTGAGGTTGGCTCCAGTGGAGCCACTACAAGCAGAAGCTTTAGCAAAGCTCTGCAAGTATAAAAGCCTGCATCTTGCATGCATCCATTTACAGTTCTTGCCTTTGAGACTCCTCACAGAGTGTCCAACCAAAGGTAGACACTAAAGACCAACATGCGGCCTTCGTGAGGTTGCAAACAAAACGAACCTAAAGTGTGGATCCCTCGTTCGAGGGTGATATGTTATCTTGGTTGCAATACCAAGAGCGGTTGGCGGCCTCCCATGTCGGGACCCGTTTTCTAGACCGTTGCTATCCGGCGCATTGACAAAGGGTTATGGGCCCACACTTCTGGTTCAAAGGCACGCTTCCAAGACCGACTAGCGCGTGGTCTTGCAGGGCGCACAGGTACAACAGGGACACGACCATCGGACGGCTCCTCCATCGGCTCCATCGGCTTCTTCAGGTAGGGTGCACGCACGTGGCGGACTAGGGGACAAGGAATCACTCTGTCCATGTTGGACAAGACCCTCGAGCCCCAACGGGATTAAGCTCTACCCC